>JAUCMR010000062.1:11816215-11836773 GCA_032357425.1 Enteromius argenteus
GAACACTTCCGGTGGCTTCACTGGCTGTCGGCAGTTTAGAACGCAATGAGCGATCCAGTCATTATATAGATCAGTGGATTTAACTCACAATCAATTTCAGTAGAGTTTGATGTTAGCATTGCTAAGCTAACAGGAAAAAACAAACAAACATTGAGTAAATGAATCTTGATACTTTTCCTCACTGAATGGAAACGTTTATATTCAATTGAAATTTCACTTCTGCTAATGTTCGCACTAGGCCTCTGTTGTAAAGTGAAGTTTGATGTTAGCATGTTGCTAAGCTAACAATACTTGTATAAGGCTAAAAAGACAGTTCAGTTAACACGACGGGCAAACAAGCACTGTTCTGTTTTCATTTACAAAACATGCAGCACTCAAAACAAGCCAAACGTCCGATACTAGTATAAGGGTAAAAAGACGTAACTCACACGATAAATTTTGGATTGAACTATTTCTGATCGTTTTCCATGCTAAATGAACAATCGGCATTATGTCTCCCTGTTAGTCAGTTTTTATTTTTTCCCACTTATTTCGATGCAATGATTTCTGGGATTGCATGGTGAAAAATACATGAAGTGCCACATTATGGTCTTCTTATCTGTAGACTGTGACCCCTCATCTAAGTATGAAAATTTTTTTGGACGAAATCCAGTGATTTCAATAGGAACTTTCCAACTTTCCAACATAAATTTCAATTTTGGATTCACCAAGTTGAGCAACAAAAGGCTGCTTGATTTAAAAGCAATATCTTTATGAACTTGAATATATATATATATTATTGCTACAGTATCGACAATATATAAGCCAATGTACAATTTTTATCTGCAAAGTTTTGGCAAAGCAGGAAACAGTTGTTTCGAGCCAGTGGATGGTTACATAGCTTTGCTGATGGGTTGTCAGGTGTAATGGCTCTTAACAATGATGAGTGTTTGGTGCACTAAAACATGTGACTAAAGCTAGCAAAACGAAAGAGTGTGAGGTTGACTGTTGCGCAAAAAAGTCTGTGTAAAACAAGTGGTAAGAAATGAAAGTGGCCAAGCCTCTTTTAGGATTACTGGAACATGTCGAGGACGACATCAGGTCAAGAGGTCAGAAGGAAACCAGGGTTTCACAAACAAACAAAGTGTACATTGCAATGTCGCTAAGTCGCGAAACTATTCAAATTCACACCAGCATGATTCATATGCAATAACATCACCTCGACCCCACTCCATCCGTTTTCTCCTTCAAAATTACACTTAGATCAGAGCATCAACTCTCATAATACATTCAAAGCAATTAAGTTCAAATATATGCAAAGGATTATTTACTTTGAAACCAGTCTTGTTATTCCGCTGCACATCCAACAACAACACTCATTACTGTGGCTTGGCACCAGAGAAAGTGGAGGGGACCATGTAAATATTTAAAGCCCCCACAAATATATAAATATTCATTCCAGAATGATTTGATGCGCTAAATAAATAATCCCTTATTAAATAAATGACAGCCTAAATAAAACTTTAAAAACAGGATCTAGGGAAATGAAGATGAAATGAATCAGACGGGGTTGGAAGGGATGGAGGAAGTGAAGGGGTGGTGATGTCAGCTATCACTCCACTGCTTTCAATTCCTGATGGCAGCCGTGCAAAAGAGCCATACTAATTAAAGATGAACCACCAATTAGACGAGCTGTAGCTGTACCTTTTGAGGAATGGACCGGAGAAAGGGCCTAAAAGGAATTCAAGCATCGGAAAACTAAAAGTCTGTCTGAGAAACACTCTTAAACGGCACACAGTTCAATTCAAATGCCACAAATGTTTTTAGATACTGCCTTTCTTAACTTAAGGCATCGTTTAGGCCCGTAGCACAAACAGAGATGAGTTACATCTCAGTTTAACACAACGGTCAAACAAGCACTCATGTTCTGTTTTCATTTACAAGACAAGCAACACTCAAAACAAGCCAAACGTCCGATTTCTTTTTGACTTTCTCTCAGTATTTCTAGCAAGATCCACAGGACAGTGCCACCTCTCATCTAATCCGCTGCTCAGCCTGAGCTATAACTCACTGAGCGATGGGAACACGGCCTTTGTGATGGCCATGATTAGTCTTTTGTGTTCCAGGTAGAATAAAGATGAAATTCTACGAGCCAGTCATTGCAGATCTATTTTTAGCGTACTCCAAAAAGTTATTTCTTTTTCGCTCGCAGTCTATCTTTTTGTTCTTTTTTATGCCTCTTTTTTGAAGGTTTGATATGAAGCCCGCAGGGTCTCAGAAGATAGAGGCTGCTCTGTGGGGAAATACAGCCAAGAAACACAATAGGAGCAATCTTGTCCTTTAGTATGCTTTGTACTTCACTGGACCTTAGTCTGGTCGAGCCATTTAGTCCCTTTTTTCAAACCTCAGCCTTTATTGTCTCACCGCACTTTAGCTTTACATTCACGGTTCTTTCACGTCGCTAGAGTATGAGGACAAACTACTCATAGACAACCATGAGTTCATGAGATATTTTGCTTAGAAATTACATTTCTGCCATCATTTACTCACCATCACGTCTTTCCAAATAGTGAAGGTGAACGTCCAGGTGAACGTCCACATAATGAAAGTGATTGTGGACTGGTGTATTCAAAAAAGCTACCTTGTATAAACGTACCTGGGTCCACTTTTTAGCGACACAAAATATGTACCAATAAGTACATATCACGTCAGTTTCCAAAGGAAATGAACACCAGAGGCAGTAAAACTCACATCTGTGTAAAAGGTATTAAAATGGCATGATTGCATTAACAAATGCCTTTTGCATTTGTTAACATGATAGAGCATTTACTTTTAGGAACAATTCACAAATATTTCAATTTTGAACCACATATATCCTATATCTACATAATAAAACATGCCAGGGTTTACATATTGAACCTGTTTTTTTAGCACCGCTTAGTGGACATTTCTCTTTGAAACTGCGGTGAAACATGCAGTAAGGCACATAAAAACTGCACAGAGGTACGTATTTTTGTAAAACCAGGTTGCATAAAAGAAAGTGGTTTATACAACAAACCTTTTAAAGATCCAATGTCCAGTTTGCAAAAAAAACTGTTAATTTGAATTTGATCTTTTTCAATAAATTGGTAAACAAAACTGGATTGAGTGATTCATATGGTTTCTGTATATTTTGCAACCTACTGGTTCTTCTGAGTCACATCTTTACAAAGAATTGATTAATCCGGTTCATTAAAAAAACATCAAAAACTGGTTTTTATATCTTACGTAAACTGTTCAATCTTTTCAACGAATCTGTCAACCTGGTTCACAAAAAAGACTCATTATTTGTTCACGAATCACATTCGGTTATGATTCACATATCTCAAACACTGTACATGAATCAGAACTGTTCGGTCGAATTAATCAGATTTGTTATGTTATTTGTTTAAATGTTATTTGTTATGTTAATCTAGTTCAAATAAACTCAATGATTCTTACACAAATCAGAATGATTCTGTTTTGTCGTACTCATATGAATCTGTTAACCTGGTTCACAAAACGGAATAAACAATTTGTACACAAATCCTATTCTGTTTCGAATTTTGTATGTCACAAAATAATCTGTCATATTCATATGAATCGGTTAATCTGGTTCACAAAAACAGACTGAATGATTCATATATGATTTGGTTTTGTTATATTAATATGAATCTGTTAATTTGACAAACTATTTGTCATAACCATATCAATCAGTTGTGTGTATGATTTTTCTCCTTAAATCCAACTAGTGTTAAAATAAAATAAAATAAAATAAATAAATAAAAACTCATCTTGTGTTTTACAGAATAAAGTAAGTCATATTTATTCGAAACAACAATGAGGATGAGTAAATGAAGACTACTTTCTTTTGGGGGGGGGTGAATTCCAGAAAAAAAAGAAAAGAAAATGTTTTCTGCAGGTTTAATACACTTTGCTTTCAAAAACACCAATGCTATGCAAATACAGTGCGTGACGAGGGCCCGAGATGTGATAATTATGGGCTTATTTGTTATCTGTCACTTCTCTTATTGCTCAGGGACATCAGGCGAGTTTAAAGGGGCCCATCAGAGGGGATCGCATTTGCTGGAGCACCAGTGATGATTCAAAGAGAGGCAGACACCCATGCAGTTGAAGAACCTGTCAATAAACTGTCACAGTGACAGCCATGTTCTTCTGAGACCCGCAATGTGTGCCGACTGCTTGGAAATATGTCACTCACAGAGGCAGCCGGCTTTTTCTATCAGCAACCAGAAGAAAAAAAAGTCTTTTTTTTTTTTTTTTTTTTTTTTTTCCAATCTGCAAGGCAACTGAAAACAAATCTGGTTTTAGATTTAGTTATTCAGTGTTGTATATGCAGACTGCACAAAGTGAATACTTTTCTAAATAAATAAATAAGGTAAATAACCAAACAAAGTTTTAGTATTTGGTCTAGTCATATTTTGCATTAAAGACTCAAATGTCACAAATGAACTTATTTGATAATAATGAACTTGAATATAATAATAATAATTATTATTATTATAGTTTTTATTGTTTTTGTTATTTTTACATTTGGCAACCCAAGTTACAAATGTAAAGAATAATTATAATAATAATAAAATAAATTAATAAATACATAATAATAATAATTGTTAATATTATTATGATTATGGTGATTATTTTTGTAGTAGTTGTTGTTTTACACTTGCCAACCCGGGCCAAAATAAGAAAATCAATAAATCTTAGTCAATTCAGAAAATATAGTACTTATTGAAAACAAAAAAATAAAAAACATTGGTTTCCAAAAATGTGTATATTTTGTTTTTCTAATATAATACATTTTTACTTCATTACATATTATATTTTGCGCAAAACACTGAGTGAAAAGCTGTAAGTAAATAATTATGTAAACAAACAAATAAACAATATTTTAGTATTTGGAATTATATTTTATGTGTTTATATTTTGCAATAAAGACTCAAATGTCACGAATAAACTTATTGTATTACTGAACTAGAAATGTTTCTTATTTAAGTACTAGTAGTAGTAGTAATAATAGTATTAGTAGTACTAGTATTCATGCAACGTTATTTAATTTAAGTTTTAAATGTGTTTTGATTTTAGATTTTGTAGTCTCAGACCTTTGGATTCTACTGACAGAGATTAATAGAATTAATAATAGTAATAACTTTCAAATAGCCATGAAAGACTGAGATTAAATAAAAACAAATTATATAATGGTAATCTGAAGGTGTGAGCACTTTTAGTTCCTTCAGCTAAACATGTTATCTGTCCTCGCTCTATTTCACCACATATGAAACCTGACAAAAGTTTGTTGTCCGTCATCCATCTTGATTTGCTTACCAGGTGTATGTATAAGCACAGAGTACATGCCACTTAGTGGAGGAACCCTGGTACTGTATCCGTGTGTGTGTGTGTGTGTGTGTGTGTGTGAGAAGCAGCAGAGTGTGACCGGCTGAGCGGTTGCCATCGTAACCATCACATCATATGCACACTACTCTGTTCCAAAGGTCACTAACAGGTGTGATCTAACGGCCCTGACAAGTTAACAACCTTTCAAGCAGTTCAACTCCAAGTGCAAAAAATAAAAACACTCTTTTATGCAAACTTGCACTTTTTTTCTTTTTTTTTCGAGAAGTGACAGAACAGGCTGAGATATTACAGATGTGCATGTTTTGATGGGAAAAGCCACAGGACTTGTAATGACACATTAAGACTGTGCCTTTATACAAGATAAATAAAATGGCTTGGTTGTTGGCAGTTACACGAGCTATCATTCCTTATGATTTAGCTAGGCATTTATAATTATCCAACAGTTTCTTACTACACTACAGTACTGTTACATAATTTAAATAGCAGATAATTTTGCACAAAAAAAAACTGAACAGTAATTTAGGTAAACTTGTAAATGTAAATACAATCTAACCTTAAAATACACTTGTCATAAATACAAGTTAACTTAAACAAAACAGCAAAAAAAATTTAAAACACAAGCTAGCATCCACAAAAGACAAAAAACAACAACAGACCCTTGTCATAAACACAAGCTAACCTCAACAAAACAAAGGACTGAACCCAAAAACAAAACCCTGTTAAAACTACAAAAAGATAACAAACAAAATAAACAGCACAAAACAAAACCTTGATGTAACTACAAGCTAATAAACAAAACTGTGTTATAAATACAAACTAACCTCCATAAAACACAAACAAACAAACAAAAATACTGCTGAAACAAATCACCAAAAATCAAAGGACTTCATTTGATTTTCAGGTGCATCCAGTAGTTTTCAGGGTCACTGTGTGTAACGAGTGTAACTATTTTCTATATTAAAATCACTTACCTTTATGATGCAATTCAAAGGAACGGACCGACACACAGCAACCATTCAGAGAAAGAGAGAGGGGGAAAAAAAGAGAGAGGCAAATCAGTACCATAAACAGCACATATTACTGAATTTATAGCATGTTTTCACTACATCAAACAAATAACCCCCCAGCATGCATTTCTAGACCACACTCATAAAAATGCCTGCTGTCTGTGTAGAGATACTCTGTTAAACACTACACATTCTGCACTGCTTTGCTTTGAGAGAGTTCACTTACTGAGGAACAAAATAACATCCTAATGGAACAAATGAAGGTACTTCATCAAAGACTACATATGTGCCTTACAATGTCAGAGTTTATGAAAGAGACCCCTACTGGAGCATGCAAGGAACCAGGTGGCTCATAAAACCATTCTGCTTTATATTTCAAAAGTGAAAATAATTACAAAAAATAACTTGAAAAACTTTTTTATATGATTTCTTTCATGACAATTAATCACATTTCCTATCAAATTCATTAGCATTTCAATTAACATTTTATTGCATTAAAAATGTATAAAAATACATATAAAACTAAAATATAAAATGACTTACATAACAGCAGCACAAGTGTTATGTTAGTATCATTGAAATAAAATTAATATATTAAATACATATAATATTTTAGCTTCAGTTCAGGTTTAGCAGCACAACAAAAATATCTATATATTACATTTTATTTTACTTCAGTGAATGTTTATTTTATTTAAAGCAATTAATTATTATTACTATTATCATTAAGTTTAGCTTCAGTTTGGTTTTAGCAGCACAACAAAAATATAATGACTAGTAGACTAAATATCAGTAATAAATTTACAACACTTTATAAAAATAAAAATAATACTTTTTGTCATTGCATTAAATATAAATTAAAACAACTAAATTTAAACAATGATAAAAATATATATTAAAATAAAATAAAAAGCAATAGCCTTAAATTTAATTTAAGCTAAATATTTACTTTTGACATTCGTCTAAACATATAATTACAGTATTTTAAACTTGTGATTAATGCTTACAAACAATGTGACATTGAGTTAAAAGCGTCAGCATAAAAGCCTCTCCACGCTCACGGAGAGGTTGGTGCCCAACATGAAAACACACACACACTCGCACTCATTATCGACACAGGTGGGTGTAGCCTCTCTGTGAGAGCTGTCGAAAAGCTGAATCACATCGGCTCTGATGCCGCGTCAAAGCCCTCGGCCTCCAGCGGCAGCGAGACAGATAACGTCCGATGAGCTGTGCAGTGTAATTGAAGTGTAGATTACTATCAGCTATGTGTTTGCCAGATCAAACCCCCTTTAAAAATACACAGACTGCTCATGTGGAGCGGCCACAAGCTTCGCTCCACTTTCTGCTACAGCAGCTCAACGTACGGAAAAATGTGAGGACCTGCCTTTTCTAGCTGATCCTGTCTCAAAATAAAGTTATTGTAAATCAGACATCAGTGGAAGAACAGAAGGAGTAAGGAACTGATGAATCATATATAATGCGTTAACCAAAGTTTTTGTTCTAAACAGCCCATGCTGCATAACCCCGCCCACAGTGAAATCCTATTGGTCCAAAAAAATCCAGTACTAATTAACTGCATATTATAAAAGACCAAACATGTTGCATTTAGAAAATGTTTTATTCTCAATATTCTATTTTCATGCTTTTTAGTCAATATGCTGATTCACTGTTATACATATTTGTTTCTTACAATAACTTTATTTTGAGACAGGATCAGCTAGAAAAGGCAGGTCCGAACTGCACATTCACATTTTAAAGTCTGGGTAGGATGAGCGTGAACCTGTATCTGGGCTCATGGGTTGAATGACAGATGAGACAGGCACTGAAGCATCAGTCATGGGGCAGAACACATCAAGCACAAAGCCACTGTGATCACGGCCACTGTTTGATGTCATTCGAACGACAAGCTTGCTTCTCAAACATAAAATCCCAAAGCTGCAAGAGATCTGGCTAATAAACACAGAAATAAAGTTCACTGAGGAGAACTCTTAATTTAGTTTCAATGAGAAAAATAAAATTAATTAATTATCATTATTATTTTTATATAAATAAACATGTCTTGACAATTCTGACTGCATTAGAATATACCAGCAAAAACAGAAATATGATTTTCTAAAGAGAAATTATGCAGCAATTTCAGCAAGAAAAGCAAAAAAATACTGTAACATGTAAAAAACAAAAGAAAAAATATATATATATTTAAATAAATAAATAATGTTAATAATACTACTACATTATTAAAATCAAAAGTTGTATATGCTATTATTATTATTATTCAATGTACCTGAGCTGATATAAATAAACAATTAACAGTTGTATTTTTACTAACTAATGTTAACAAAGATTTAAAAATAATATAATTTTAAAATAATATAATATAATTAATGTATTCGAATGTATCTCGTTGATTAATGTTAGTTAATGCAGTTAACGGAACCTGTAATCAAATAAATAATTCTGGGTCAAAGCTGCACATTTTGACTTTACAGTAATTGCTAGGTTACAATCTGGGGTCCATTCATGATGAAAAACAGGTAGAAAATTTCTCAGGGTTTGTTCAAATCCTAAACCCTAAGTAAGCACAATAGTAGTGCCTTCCTTAGCAAATAGCCCAAATAAGGCAGTGAGAGAAGGATCTACAGAAGTCCCATAGTTTGCTCTGCTTCAGCCGTCCCTCATTACTGTACCTCGAGCTGCATTCCAATCACTCTTTGAAGTGCTTTGAGCTACTCCTCTCCATGAAAACGAGCACCGTTAATCCACTTGTTAATTAAGAGCGTGTTTGCAGGCTCATGTCTGAAGTGCCCCTTTCTCCTTGAAAGACTTGAAGGGCCTTGAAAGGAGATTGATATCAAAAGGAACCAACTCGATTTTTCACTGATAAAACGAGAGAAGCCATATGCTGACAAGCAGGTGCTTTAATACGCAACTCATGTGTCGGATCGTACCACCAGACTCCAGTGTTTATACTCCGGGCTGTTGCTCGGTGGCAGAAGTTTCAGTCTTCCACTGAAGGAAAGACAAAACAAGCTTCATGCGCTTCTTTGAGAAGTGACTTTCATTCTCCGAGCCGTGCGAGGAACTCGGCGCCTACAGTGCAATTCCTGGCTCAATGTGATTAACGCACTTCCTTCCTAGAACCAAATGAACACACATTAAGAGATTTAAAAGAGTTTTTAGGGGGGTTTTCAGAGGGCAGCACTTTGATAAAAAGTAGTAGTAGTTCACAGATGCGCGAGTTGTTATGTCACAAAATGGCAAAAGCTGAGCTTATTAATATTAACTGGGATATAAACAAATATTTTAATGTAACTGAGTCTAATCCATACTTATATACAGTATTATTTCATATATATATATATATATATTTATTTTACATTTCAACCTTGGGGAAGCATGCCTCTTCCTACAAGCAAAACTCAAAACTAGTTTTTGTTTACATAATATATGTGTGTAGTTTGTATATTTATTATGTATATATAAATGCACACATCATCAGCATATATTAATGGCAATATATTTACAGCATATATTTTCAAAATATTTACATGTATTTACATGTATAGTATATAGGCTATTTATATTCATATATTTTATATAATATATAAATATATTTAATATGTAAACGTAACCTATTTTATATACATGCATGTCTGTGTATTTATATATACATAATAAATATAGACAGTACACACACATATATTATGTAAACAAAACTTTTAGATATGATTAATCGTGATTAATCATTTGACAGCACTACTCAAAAACAAACAAACAAACAAACAAACAAACAAAAACACTACCTATACTATGCAATATTCTTTTCTTCTGAAATAAAGAATACTAGTAATAAAATAATAAAATAACTCTTATTCATTTTCAAAGAAATTATGATTACAGGGGCAAATTATCAGTTATTAAAGACTTATTTTTGCTCAATTCCTTGCAAAATACTCATTTTAAAATGCATTATGGCCTCAAAACATTTTTGTAACACAGTACATGATTTGTAAACTAATAAATGTTGATGTTTCCTCCACATAACAAGCTCCATAGTATGGCTTTTCTGACTTAGTAAACTTGCTCTGCAGCGCACCTGATACAGCATTTTATTAGTCATTAATCTCATTACAATTTAAGACAAATAAGCTTCTGAACTTGTAACAATGGTATAAATGCTTCAGGAAATGGAGTTTTACCTCACTTTTGCTTGTTTACATATTTTGTTTAGGGTAGGTTTAAGTTTACGTGGGATGTTATTTTAACAAACGCAATAGAGCATTAACGTTTTAGCGCCCCTCACTGGACATTTAAGTTCCAAATTTTCACGATTTAACCAACAAAATAAAAGGTTGGCATATTTACATCCATTTGTTTCTGAAAAAAACTGAACATGTTTAGCACCACTGACTGGATATTTAATAACCAAACGGCTAGAATACATACAACAGCCAAACGTATTCATGTTCACTCGCCACGCATTTAATTTACTAATCATAAATCATTGCCAGATTCACATTCACTAACTAGACATTTTATTTCCTAACTGTCAGGATACATACTGGCTCACCAGCCATTACATTTCTAAACTGCCAACATTTCCTAAAAATTTGCCAGATTTACATTACATATAGCAATACATACTGTATAGTACAACAACCAATGTAATAAAATGTTGCCTGATTCATATATATCTGTTTCTATAAAACTGAACACACTTTAAGCGCCGCTTACTGTACATTAGATTTTGAATGTGCCATGATTTATCATTTTCCAGTGAGCCTGGGTTGCAAAATTGAACAAAAGGATATTTCAGATGTACATTATTTAAAAAAAATGTACATGTAGCAAGCTATACAATTAATGGTGGGACAAAATCCGCCATGGCAAAAGTGGTTGGGACATGTACCCATGTTAAAATATGTCTTATGTGGAAGGGCAAAACCAGGATTTTGGACGAGATGGGTGGGGGCACACACTGTACGATTGTCCATTTCTCTCTCCTCTTCTGATGAATGTTCTGTCGTTCTTCAGTAAACAGGGAGAAGACCTGAAGAAAAGAGAGGTGCGCTCTCGTTCTCACTCATTCCTCTCAGCCCTGAGGGTCTTAACCAGGCAAAGACATAGAAGCTGGGTCTTGCACGGCCCCCAAACCCCCCACTGCGCCAACAACTCTCCTCTTCTGTTCAATTAATGAACCATAAATAACCCAATGAAGGTGTCAAGAATGAACGCAATTCATCACGGCTTTCACCACTACACTTCACGAGAGAGACCACTCATTCATAGCCTCGCTGTTTTGGCACCAAACAGAGAAACACACCCCCAAAAAAACAACAGGGGAGTGAAAGAAAAAGATTTATTCCTGCCCGAGCGCTCCAGTCGCGAATTTTTCCTGCGCAGGAACTCACAGGTGCAGCGATTTGACAAATAAGCCGGGAGCGGCCGACCGGCTGCCTTTGTTAGGGTATCAAAGATAGAGTGGCAATAAATTTGGTTAAGAGAGAGCGACAACAGACTCGCCGGGCTCCCGTGGGGGCTACACATTAAAAACACATCCTCTTGCCGTCTGGGTTATAGATCACCAAGCCTGCTTCAGGTTCTTGATGAAAAAAAAATTGAACTTGAAAAAACTTTTTGACTTTTTTGACAAAAAAAAAAAAATTCTTTATTTTTATTTACTGTATGTATTTATTTACTTGCATCTTGTAATATTTAATCTATCTTCCGGTCAAACAGACTTCTCTCTGATGATGTTTGCTGGACTTCGATTAACCCACTTTAAACTCCGCCCCTTTCCTACAATCAACTGCGATCTCCAATTAATCAGCTCCTACATTTTAAAATACAATCAACAACCAATGGATAGATTCAAGACCCTTTCTATGAAGGGGCTCAAATGCTATTTTCTAGTTGCTCAGACCCCTCCATCCTCCCCTATAATGCACCCTGCTCGTGTTGAGCATTGTTTCTTTAAGCTCGGCTGAAAGCAGCAAGTCTCGTGAAAGCGGCATATAGCGCTCGGCAGGAAAAAAAGAAAACTCATTGAATAATATATGACAGCTCGGGTTTTGAATTCAACATTAAAAGTGATGACGTGCGTACAAACTCCACTTTATTTTAATCTCCAGATCCCCGAATCAAAACCTCAGGCTTAAAAGCAAATGTTAAACAGCCTCTCCTCTCACTGAGATCATTTGCAAAGAAAAAAAAAAAAAGGGAAAAAACACAAGTAGGAGCTGAATACATCTGAATATAACCATTTTTCCGCCTGCAAGCTAAGCCGGAACTAGAGTCCCTATGAAATCCTGCTAAACCAATTAATGGTTCCTGTTAACCCACTCATCTTTGGAGAAGGATTGTCTTTCTCAATAACACAGCAACACCTCCCTTTCTCTGGTGAAAAAAAAAAAAGAAGTGGCACGGCCCACACTTGCTAGCCGCTGACAAAGAAAATCCAGATTGGCATCAGGATGAGAGAGTGTCTTTCCCGTTACAGACGTCCTCATGAGCGTCACTGTTCCTGCGTAACACCTCTGATGCTGGGCTTTTGTCTCGCTTCTATCTTCTCGCACCTTCTCCGTACGTAAAACCATTGTCAGGCTGGAACAAGCGCATAGTATGGAACGGAAAATACATTCAGGCTGTCTAAAAGCAGCTCTGACGTGAAACTAAAACCATGGAGTATTTTTAAATCGGCTGGTCTTGTCTACAGAAATGTATAATTGCGCTGGTTTACAGTCAAGTGCAACGCATACCGATCGGATGCTTTTCTTATGAGGGCATTTATATGTGACAGCTAGACAGGACGCAAATGAAGGAGGCAGAATGTGATTGTTGAATTGTTTTCAGTATGACATGGCAACCTAAAACAACATTCAAAGCACTAAAAATGACTTTATTGTGTCAGCAGCAACAACAAAAAACAAAAACTGTGCGGTCAAGGGTTTGATCCTCAGGGAAAATATGCACTGATCAAATGTATGGGCTGAATGCTTTGTAAGTCACTTTGGTGAATGTGTCTACTAAATGCATAAGTGAATATCATGCAAAAGCAAATTTTATTAAAAACAACAACAAAAAAAGTGCGTATAAAGAGAAAAAAAAAAAACAAAGAAAAAAAAAACACAGTGACAGATATTACTGTGATAAATTATATTAAAAATAAAAAAAATAAATAAATAAAAACTTGATTTTTTTTTAAAGAAGAAGAAGAAGAATGATTATCATTATTATTTATTTTGGTTTCTGGGTAAAATGTGACTTTGACATTTCTTGGTAGGTTTTGTAATTTATAAAAAATAATATAATTTAATTCTGAGCAAGCATTGTGCTGACTAAATAAACAAATGTTGACTTTAGGTAACACTTTATCACGATAGTCCACTTTAGACATTCCACTAACAGTAAGTAACTTTGCAACTACATGTCAACTAGTGTAGAGTATTAGTAGACTGACTATGAGAAACTTTGCAAGTGTACAGTACTGTGCAAAAGTCTTAGGCCACTAGTATTTTCACCAACAGAAAATGGTTTTAAGTGGGTTATTTCTATCTTTTGTGGTAGCGTATCAGTTGGAAATATCAGTTTACATTTACAATAATGCAGAGAGATTATTGTCTGCACAAGGAGTCTGACAACAGCCAGTGCCCCACACAGAGATCTGATCTGATCATCATCCAGTCTCATTTTACAGCATTTTTACACGAGTGTCTAAAACTTTGAACAGTACTTTCTCACTGCATTATTACAATTAATGACAAAAATAATGTTTGGAAATGTAAACTGATATTTCGCTACTGCAAAAGATAGAAATAACCCACTTAAAACCATTTTTTGTTGGTGAAAATACTAGTGGCCTTGCTAGGACTTTTGCACAGTGCTGTATGTCAACTTATTTTACTAAACCTAAACCTACCCTAAGAGTCTACTCTGAGAGTTAGTAGACATATAGTTGTAAATTAATGAGAATAAGTTGACTTGTAGTTGACATGTAGTTACAAAGTTACTTATAATTAGTCGTACAATCCATAATAATACTAAAGCGAAGTAATTTGACAAAAATCAAGCCCCTCCCACCTTCACAAAAGGGGGGGGGGGTTGTTACGGTGTACACTGGAGGTGTTGTCTAGCTGTTAGCCGACATGCTGGGACACAGACTTGAGATCCGTTTTGCATCAATTCCAAATCCATCATTTGGCATCTCCCCTAATTTCCTGTCTATTCTTTCCATCCTCACCAGTTACAATAGCGAAAAGTCTAAACATGAAAAAAACAACAAAAAAAACTGTATTTTAAAATGAAAACTGACAATAGTAACCATTTGGGAAGCTGCGCGAGTGCTCAAATACTGATTCGGTGCCAGTTTTCTCCATCCAAACCCTACTGTCACAGATACAACTAATCTGATCCCAGACCAACATTAAAGGGCGGCAGCATTAGGCACAGCTCAGGAAGATAAATGACATTTTCTAAAATCATGCTGACATTTTCAATTATCATGCACAAGGCATTGGCATGGCAAGAGCAGGTTTGTCAGGCTAAGGCAGACGTTCACCTTATCACATGAGGAAGAGTCCGCCGACTGAACAGAACGGGGCTTAGGGACAGAATCTGGACCTGATTGAGGTGGAATTGGACGTTGAGGATAAAGCGGGTGGGGGCGGCACTCGGTTTGGTAGCTGAGGCTCGAGCTTTAACCTGGCGAATACTTGAGGAGTCCTGGCTCCAATGAAGACCTTCTATGAAAGGCTATGGTGAAAGGTCAAAGACTGTGGAGGGTTTTTTGGTTGTGTGTGTGGATAAAAATGGCCAGGTTTGGAATGATTTCCTTACAGTAAATCAAAGAGCATTCTTGAAAATAAGAGGACGCCGCTGAAGAACCATTTCTGGTGCCTCAAAGAACTGCTTTTTTAGCGTGAAGAACATTTGAATCATCTAAAGAATCTTTTCCAGCATATACTGTAGAACCTTTTGTGAAATGGAAAGATTCTTCATGGAACCATCGATTATTTTTAAGAGCGAGGCGGTTAGAAAGACACTCCAGCAGCAATCGTCAGAAGTTGACACGGAAATTAAAAATTCATAGGCCATAATGACGGAGTTCATTAAAATGACATTTTAAATAGAAATGTGATGTGCATAAATAAGGAAATAATAAAAGACAGTTCAAAAAGGCATCGGGAAAGATGACCGTTAATCTCCCATCGAGGAAAATGGAAAGTTTGTAGGAGATCGAGCAAAATCCGAGAGTTGATTTCGGTTAAAGCGAGCAGCTCAAATTATGCAAAACATGGCGACAGGAACAAGCAGGTGTCTCTGCATTTCTCCGCACCTTGTCTACACCGCTGCTCGTGTCGCTGGAAGGTACGAGCTGAAGAGCTGCCAAAGCTAGCGCACCAAAACACTCTCCGGGCATTTCAGAGAAACTTCTTTGGGAGTTTTATGATTAAATATGTCTGGTGAATGCAGAAGGTGATTTATATACATCTAAATGGCTTGTGAGACTGAGAAGCGGTTCAACATCAACATTCAGATTTCACAAGGACTCTCTTGACATCAGTCATACTGAGTGAAGCACAACCGCAATACTCTGAGCATCATTTATGTGGCTGAAACAAGGACTGCATGATATTATAACGGGATCAGTGACAACATATGATGTACATACAGCTATCTGCATAGAAGAGTTGCATTTTTTATATTTCATTTGTAATCCTAAATTTAAAATTAGATATGATTAAATGTAACACGCTCATAAATTACTTATTTATCAATTATATATTGTTCTAATTATATTATATCGTATTGTGGCTTTGAAGTAAGGTAAATCACAAAAACATAAATAATGAATAATATTATTATTTTTGCACAGTCATGTAACTTATGGTCATGTAACATTGCATTAAAAATTTAGTTTGAATTTGATGTTTTTTCTTAGTTTTTTTTTCTTATCAGTTATGCTTATTAGGGTTGTATGTTACATGTAACGTTGTTAAATTAATGTTTATTGCCTATTTCAGTTTAATGAGTCTCACCATGATGGTGTTTAGTGTTTGTGTGAATGACACTGAGCATCTTCTATATATGTTCATATTTAAAAGCTGCTTCTGACTTTCTCATCATCACCTGCATTTGGTGGTTATCAGTGTATTTCAAAAATACAAAACAGATTTCAGTACTTTAATAGGTTGGTTTATTAACATTATATCAGTTAATGAAATTACGGTATTTAACTGTAAATTTAACTTAAAACCGTAAATCCTAAGCACATTTTTTTCTGGTCGAATTCCGGTAAACACAGCTGTGTTTTGTTTTACCGTAAATTTTACAGATTTTTTTTTTAAACAGTGTATATACATATCTATTTTTTTTTTTTTACAGTATTCTACATTTAAAAAACACATTGAATTTTAATGGCAACAGTAACATGTAAAAAATTCTATAATGTAATTTACTACATATATTCATTTGCTCTGCACTAGCACGGTACAGTATACAGTAAATAAAAAAACTCAACCTAGTTCCCACATTTCCACTGTTGCACAGTCTATACTGTAACATTGAGCCCTACTTTGTCATCTCCTGTTTTTCATCCTGTAGGCGACTGGGTGCTTCTTCACCTTGAATAACTTTTACCAAGCGCTCATCCATCTATCCATATTCACCACTCGCTCTCTTTCTTCCACTAAACAGTTGGCCCTTCCACTATTATTACCAAGTGTCCTTCAAACAATTCTTCCAGACGACCATCACTCAAGTGAGCCATAAGCCTCGTCGCCACCAACGCATGACTTCCCATCACGCCGACGGCTGTATTGAGACGTTCCATCAGAACGCTGTCAGCAAAATGGAGGCAAATTCGCCACGAGTGTTTAGTAACGACGGGAGGACGTGGATGCAAGACTGGATGAGGATGTGAGGGGGTGAGCTTTTATTTGAGCCTGAAGCTTGAGTCACAACATCAAATCCTTTCTAATCCTTAGTGAGTCATAGCGTAGATGCTAACAAAAAGAGGCTGTCTTCCCTCATTAGGGTGCACATGTTCAAAATCAACAACGCATCTAGAATTCCAGGAGTCATCGACAAGCAGTTGGCAGATGGTCTCATCATATCCTATTGCACAACGGTGCCAGATTCTCCTCAAAATGTTAGATGGTAGGAACTACAAGTGTATTAAATTTAGACTTTGATGACGGACATAAACCAACTTTGATTAACAACAAATTTATTTTGAATAAGAAAGCTACTGGAAAAACACTGCAGCAACATTTATGTTTATAGCAGTCAGCAAATGAAACTTTTTTTAGTTGTAGTACTGTTTTTTGGCACTTTCAGTTGATTTTGTATGCTACTTTGTGTTCAATGTGTTGATGCTCAATATTTCATTGTGCATGCTCAACTTTGCAATAAATAAAATGATGAAAAATTATTATAATTATTATAGTATAAATTAACAAACATTTCATTTGGCACATAAAAATTTAGCATTGCCTTAACTGACATTTAATATAAATAAATTTTAGTGTTCTGAGTTATATTTTAGTATTTTTAGTGGATTAGTTTCAAGTGTTTTGCTTTGTTTTGTTTTATTTTTTTTTTAAGTTGAATAAAATTATTATTATTATTACTACTATTATTTGATATCGGCGATACTGGCCATAACAAGGAAATAATTATTAGCTTATTCATATCTGATATTTTCATATTAGTGCACCTTTAACAAAAAAAATAAATAAATAAAAATTAGACCAGAAAAATAAAATAATAATGTAAAAATATTAAATATTAATATTAATAAAATAATGAAATTTCCCCCAAAAACTGGATCTTAAAACACTACTTCCATGTTTTGTTTTGGTTTTGTACAGTAAATATGTTTAAACTTAAATTATAATTCAACTAAATAAATTTGTAATTCTTACAGAATTTGTAATATCAGAGCACCTTTAATAAGAATAAACAAAAATCGGTAAGAAAATTGTCTTTAAAAAGAATATTTTTAAAGGCTTCATTCCATGTTTACATTTCATTTGTAAAAAGTTTTATTAAAAATGTATTTTTACATTTTTAAAAGTTTTCAGTGGCACATTAGGTTTTGCTATGCTGTTGAGTTAGCAACACAATTTTACTGTTTATTAAAGTATAATCTTTAATAAATTATCAACAATTTCAAACGAAATGAAGGACTGGTCACCTACAGAAGAATTATGTTATCATAAACAATAAAATGACTTCCTTAAAGACACAGTTCCTGTAATTATTTTCTTTCTGTCATGACTTCCTTTCTTCTATGAAACAAAACCTGTTTTTTTGCTTCTTTGTTTTAATGTCCATCCAATGAAACTATTTGGTTACTAACACTCTTCAAAATATCTTCTTTTGTGTTCTGCATAAAAAAGAAGCTCATGCAGGTTTGAAACAACATGAGGAAGAGTAAATGATGACTATATATTGGATGAACTGTTCCTTTAAAGTGGATCTGGAGTACTTGCCTTACAGAAGGCTACAAAACGCTATCTGTAATTACCTGATAGTGTATCCAGGTCCCTTTTATTCCTTGTGTGGTTTTGGTATCAGAGTGGGGCACACTTGTGTCTCGGAGGTGTTGATGGATGGCTTAACACAATATATAAATTATATAACAGCGGGTAAACTCAATACACCCATTATTTCCCCATGCTTTTTATTTCGCCCCTGCAAAAGCTACAGTAATTTATGCCTCCCCTTCTTCTTCTCTATCCGTTTGGATGAAGAAGAGAGATACAGCCCACTTTGCTGACAACTGCCACCGAAAAAAAACATGCACAAACAACAGTGGATGTTTTCTCAGCCTTCGCGCATGTTTTATTCTAGGGGCGAGAAATAACAGAATTTAATTAAAAGCACGGGTATTGATTTAATTGTAGCAACAGTATGTTGATGACTCATGATTGATTGAGGGTTTCTAGATTGTCAGTGGGAGGTCCGGAGCAAAATAACGACTCCTGGGTTTTTCTTTTCCATTAGCTATCAATCTTTTCCCCCCCTTTTATTTGGGAAATTAATTTCGTGTCACGCATAAAACGACACTCAAATCATCACAAGGCTCCTTTGGCAACCGCAGGCCAATGCAAAGGTTGCTTTTTATTACAAATGAAGGCAGATCTGTTTAAATGTCAGAAAGAGAGAGAAAGCGAGGGGGGGGTTGGGAGCAGATGGGAGTGCAGCACACGTCTGAGCCAAGTTGGAGAGGCTAAAACTTCCCAGAGATGGATATTCGTGAACTTCCTGTGCCTCAGAACACATGATGTGACATGAATGTCCAACGACGGGATTTCTCAAACTTGCTTTTCCAAAGATACAACTTCACTGTTTTTAATAAAAGGGTGAAGATGAACACGTCTGTCTAAAAGTTTGGGGTCAGAAAGATTATTGTAATTTTTAATTTTAAAGATATTAATACCTTTATTTAGCATTAAACTCAAAACTAAAGGCTTTGTTTAAAAATGTTTTAAATCAATGCTGCTCTTTTGAACATTCCATTTAAAGAATCCTAAAAAATTCTGTATCACGGTTTGCACAAAAATATGAACAGCACAACCGTTTTCAACACTGATTATAATAAATGTTTCTTTAGCAGTAAATCAGCTTATTAGAATTAATTCTGAAGGATCGCTTGAAACTGAAGACTGGAGTAATGATGCTGAAAATTCAGCTTTGCATTACAGAGATAAAATATATTGTAAAAGACAAGCAAACAGAAAACAATAATTTTAAATTGTTGTAGTATTTTACAATATTACTGCTTTTAAGTTTTTTTTTTTTCTTGTCCAGTCAATAAAATGCTTTAAATAACTCTTATATTCATTTAACTCTGCACGATATTGGAAAAAAATTGCAACAACTAATCGATAAAATCGATAATGAAATTCGTTGTCAATGAATGCCGTTATCGATTAGTCGGGCTGCTCATGTTACTGAGGAGCGCGACCACAAGATGCACAAATACACACAGATACACAGCCACTTGTGCAATGGAGGTTACAGAAGCGTCTGCAGGAAAAAGCGTGTGCCCCAAGTCCTCCAAGGCATGGGAGCAATTTACATTAAATGCCTTTAAGAAGACGGTAACCTGCACGCTATGCAAGACCGAGCTTTCATGGCATGGCAGTACCAGTCATGCACGAACACTTA
>JAUCMR010000062.1:11847255-11867981 GCA_032357425.1 Enteromius argenteus
ACATACACACATATATATATATATTTATATACATACACACACACATATATATATATATATATATATAATATATATTATATATATATTAAGCAAATAAATAAATAAATTTTTGGAAGAAAATGCATAGTGCTAACCAAAACAATGTGTGGTTGCCAAGATACTACTATGGCCATTGCTATATTCTGAACGTTTGTTAGCATGTTGTAGTGTTGTTTCTTGGGTGTTGTGGGTGGTTGTTGCTATAGTGGTGTTAAATTGTTCAGAATAGTTGTCAACAGCTGTACGGTTAATAGAATGTTCTGTACAGTTGATAAAGTGTTCCAAGTCAGTGTTCGCATTAAAGTGTGTTGAGAGGTTGTTAGCATGTTTTGTGTTTGCTAGAGTGTTCTGGGTGTTACCATGATGTTGCTATGGGATTGTTAAGGTGTTCTGAATGGCTGTCAGCAGTTGTATCTTCAGCCTGGTTGCTAGGGGGATATTAAGGGATACCGACTGTGTGTTAAAATGATGGTGTGTGGTTAATATTCTGTGTTCCTAATAGCACATAGCTGTCGCTAGTGTTTTAAGTGGTTGTTAGTATGTTGTTGTGTGTTTGCTTAGGGTTGCTAAGTGAGTTGAGTGGCTGTTAGCATGTTTTGTGTTTGCTAGAGTGTTCTGAGTGTTGCCAGGATGTTGCTATGGGGTTGTTAAGGGTGTTCTGAGTCGTTGTCAGCAGCCGTGTGGTTGATAGGGTCTTCTGGGTATTTCCAGGATGTTGCTATGGAATTCTTAAGGTGTTCTGAATTGTTGTTAGCTGCTGTGTGGTTGCTAGGGTCTTTCGGGTGTTGCTAGGATGTTGCTATGGGGTTGTTAAGGTGTACTAAATTGATGTCAGCTGCTGTGCAGTCAATAGAATGTTCTGTATGGTTGCTATCGGATTGCTAAAGTCTTTCAATCAGAGTTACCAAGTTGATATACAGTCTCCAAATTATTTCAGTGATTGTTGGCATGACGCTGTGTGGTTGCTAGGGTGTAATGAGTGTTGCCAGGATGTTGCTATGAAGTTTTAAGGAGTGTCTGAATTATTGTCAGCAGCTGTGTAATGGATAAAATGATATGTATAGTTGCTATGGGGTTGCCAAGGTGTTCCAATTGGTCGTAAACATGTTGCTATGTGGTTTTTAGGGTGTTCCAGTGAATGCTAAGATGTTATGCAGATGATGCAATGTTCTGTTTGCCTGATAGCACTTAGCTGTGTGGTTGCTAGGGTCTTCTGGGTGGTCGCCAGGGGATGCTATGGAGTTGTTAAGGTGTTCTTGTTAAGCTGTGCATTTGATATGTTATTTATGGTTGCTATGGCCCTGCTGAAAAAAACAGCATATGCTGGTTAGGTATGTTTTGATGCTGGGATGCTGGTTTAAGCTGGTCCTTTGCTGGTTTATGCTGGTTTAAACTGGTCGTTTTGCTGATTTTTGCTGGTCCTTTGCTTGTTTAAGCTGATCCTTTACTGGTTTATGCTGGTTTAAACTGTTCGTTTTGCTGGTTTATGCTGGTTTAAACTGCCGTTTTGTTGGTTAATGCTGGTCCTTTGCTGGTTTATGCTGGTTTAAGCTGATCATTTACTGATTTACGCTGGTTTAAACTGGTCGTTTTGCTGGTTTGCCAGCATGTGACCAGCATAAACCAGAAAAAAAGACCCACATAAACCAGCAAAGGACCAGCGTAAACCAGCAAAGGACAAACATAAACCGGCTTAAACCGGCATCCCAGCATCAAAACATACCTAACCGGCATTTGCTGTTTTTTCAGGAGGGGGGATTGTTAAGGTGCTCCAATTTGGTGTTAACAAGCTGTTCACAAGTTATTTGGTTGCTAGGGTGTGCTAATTTGATGCTAAGATGTTGCCATGTATTTGCTAAGGTGTGCCGAGTGGTTGATCTGGGGGTTGCAAGGATGCAACTATGTGGTTGTTATTGTGTTCTGGGGAGTTGCCAGGATGTTGCTATATAGATGTTAGGGTATTCTGGGAGGTTGCTAGATGCATTTATATGGGATTATTTTAGTCCAATTACATATATGGCACACAGTGAACTAAGCAACCAATATACCAAAATCACAGCAGTTTGTCAATCAGTATATCCTAACTGACACACGCACAGGTGTGTTGAGTGTCTCAATACTGTCATCAGCCATCAACTTTGATTTCCGTGTGTCACACCGTCCCACCACGTGTCACTTCCTGTTATGCCATGCAGGGAGAGATAGAGGCAGCGCAGGCCGTCCTGTCACACCTCACCTCAGCAACAACAAACACACAAAGGAGACGAGAAAAGACGAGAGGAGACAGAAGGAGACACAAAGAAAAGTGGGAAGACAGATGGAGACAGAACGAGATGAGACACGCATGCATAAACAACAACGCTGTCACTTAAGAGATTAAACTGTATTAAGTGCTAATACAGTGACACGCATCTTATAAAATCATCTTTTATTCGGACAGGACGACGCAGAAATAGACGATATTTCAGCTAGTGCCGCTGTCTTTCAGGACATGTGCCTGGTACGTAATGTAGTCGTGATTCTCTCAGGGAGTCATTTTAAAGCTCTGACAGGCCATCAAAGTGCGATTTGAAGTCTAGAAAATAGACGATCATGACTCTTTTCACACCTTGTCAGTACGACTAGCCTCTACATCAGAAGGTAGAGGGTAAATCTTTCTTTTTTTCCCCCCACTGAGAGATCGGGCTGCTCACTATGCACATGAAGATGGCTGACGGCGCGCTTGTTAAAAAAACTGTCACCTTAAATCAATAGGAATTCATGCTTTATGCTGGTTATAAGTGAAGCGGGTGTTTCATGGGAGTTTAGCCAACAGTTCATTTTGTGACGGAAGCTCGGCAGGGCGCGTAATATTTTGTGATGCAGTAACATGTTCTGCAAGTAATCTGTGTCATGACGGTACTTTATGAAAGCACTGTAATGATAAAGTGTACTTAATGTTTCTTATTACTGGGAGCAGCTATCAATTACACATTGTGTTAATTCTTATTTAACTAAAATTATGTAAAAGTTATGTAATATCATTAAAAAACTACATTTTTACTCTATATAATATACTCAAGTCTCTGCATAATTGATGTAATTTCAGTAGCTAGCATGTTTTTAATCTAAAGAAGCAATATTGTATTTAGATCATTTCAAAACAGGTAAAAAAGGAGGCGATGAAAAAGGTCAATTCTGCCTGAATTTCAAGATAAAAACTTGCACTTGCAGGAAAAACCCCTCTTTCCCCTTAGTAGCTGAAACGCACTTCCAAAGAAAGAAGAAAAAAACCCACAAATACTGTATTTTAAAAATATATATATATTTATAGACATTTATTTGAATTTGAATGGATTACATTTTAATAAACATTTCTCTTGTCCATTTAAATCTATTTTGTAGATTTAAATGTGCTGTAATGTATAATGCATTATGGGAACGGCTGTAAAAAATCCATCAGCTTCCTTAGATGGCTGCGTAATAATTCTGTCTACCATTCGGAAAGTCTGTGTGTATGGTCCGCACCTATGATGCCTTACCTAATGATGTCTATTTAGGCAGCACACTAGGTTTAGGAACAGTCATGCACTCTGCAATATAAGGTTCCACCCTTTAATTAGCTGAACTGTCCCGACAAGACATCATGCAAAATAATATAGCCAATTATGAACTTCACCAAGCCTGAAGTGACAGTCAACTTTAAGTATGCAGATTGTGAGATGATTTCAAAGAAATCCAAACGTACACCATAACAGGACACATGAAAGAGGAGAAAGCTGCCGAAGGCCTGATTGCAAAAAAGTTACATCATCCAAACAAACCAAGACAAGTCGAGTCTACGCAGACAATTTGCTGCTGCATCAGTATTACATTAAGACAATGGGCTGTCTTTACTGCTGAACACCGGTTTCAGCAGTCTTGCACACTGTGCTTTGGTCTTGTGTTAAGGGAACAGTTTAAACGCTGTGGTTTTCAACAGATGAAGCAGTAGGAAATTTAAACTAGTATTCGGCGTCACGCAGACAAAAGCACTCGAATAGGTACACGCCGACTGAACACAACACAGCTGCAGGTACCTAATTAGGTGTCCTTACAACAAGTTTCGGGAAAAAGAAAAGAACAAGTTTGCATGAGAAGTAAAAATGCCAGTCACTTTGGTTTTTCATAGTTTTGTTTCTGGAAAAGCGAAAGGAAAGTCATTTCTGCAAAGGAAGCTGAAAGCAATCGGTTAATTGCTAGGTAACTACCCTTTCAAAACTAAACAAAGCAAAACAAATAAGAAAAAAAAAACACAAAGAGAAAACAAAACAATAAAACTGTTATATGCTTTATATAAATAAAACAAAACACGTTCAAATAAATAAAGAAATAAAAGAGAACAAAGCTAAGCAAAATAATAACAAACAAAAAAGCCAAAGGAAAAAATGCAAAGCAAAACAAAAAGAGACTAAAAACAAAACACAAACAAAAAAGAAAACAAAACAATAAAACAAAAGACAAGACAAAATAGTTACAAAATAAACAATAATAAAGCAGTTTCTTAAACACAGGTAAAGGAAAGGCAAAAGGACGAAGGCTGGTCTAGACGGTAACATCTGGTCAGAAGGACGAAAGGGAGGGAGAGATGAAAAGTTAAATAATTAAGTGTTAAAACGCGCTCTGCTCAAATTAATTATGTGTTCCTTGAGACGATACAGAATGGTAAATATTTGAGTTGGTCAGAGTTTGTCTGTGGTTAGACGGCAGAAACTCTGGAAATAAAATTTAAACTGAGACATGGAAATACGTGCGCTTGCATAACCTATTCATTTAGTTCAAATTTCATTAACAAATGACTCAGACATTCACTTACTGTGTTTTTATCAGTTTATGTAAATATAAATTATATGTTTTTAAGTCCATTATACATTTATATTTGACAATTAATGATATACTATTTTATATATTATTAAACATATAATAATAAATCTAATTTACTTAATGTTAACACATACATGAAATATACAGATGTATAGATAAATCTAGATTTATATACTGTATGCATTTGGAACAGTTCAAACAAGTTCTGTGATGCATCAGCGTTCTGAGAGTCACATTTCAAACAAGCCTTTGAAACAAAGCACATCTACAGATTCATATCGTCAAACCCAAACCAGATTACAAGCCCCTCCTCCACAAATGCCTCAAAAATGTCTCTGTAAATAACGCCACAAACCCTCGTCACCTCTGAAACCCGGGCTGAACACCCAAGACTGATATATGACAAGAACACACAGACACCTGGCAGACGGATAGACGGATGGCTTCTGAAAGAAAAAGAGAGGCAGAGTGGAAAAGAGGCAAGAAAAACGAGCTGCAAACTTTCTTTGTCCTATGCCTTTTCCGTCCGCACAGATGCGCGCTGGAGCCAGTGCAGCTGGCTGCCTGACAAATAGGAAAAAATAGTCCAATTTGAGCTGGTCGTTAGCAGTTCGGAGCAGCGCATTCCAGATAAATGAGCGTCCGCCTCAGGTATGGCAGGAGAATCTCTTGAAGCATTCCTGAGAGACTGGGCCTGTATTACAGGAGCCCCTTCACCGTGCCTTCGATCTGCCCGGCCCGGCCCAGCCTGGCTACAGCAGAGGTGACCTTGCCGCTCTGCTCCTGCCGGGGTTCTTATTTTTACCATTACGCCCCCCTTTTCTTACACACAAACACACACACTCCTACACTACTAGTACTTTGTGCTCTATTAGACCAGCTACTACCTTAAAATGCCAAAAAAGTGTTAAATATGCTACTCTGAAATCCACATAAGGTTGTTTGCAATAGAAAATCATAATTTTTCTTTCATATAAATATTTTCTGCCAATATTCAACACTTTACATGTGTCCTAACCAAGCTCGATGCGACAAGTTTTTACCAACAAATAATACTGAATGCAAAATGGTTGTATGACATGACAATTAAAATTGATGTAGCATTATTTTAGTAATGTAAATTTTTGTAATATTTTATTTTATATTTAATATAATTTAGTACATTTTAATAAATAGAGCACAAAGTACTAATAGTTTACTATTTATAGTATTTATTTATATTTTGGAGTAGCTTTTTTTTTTTTTTTTTTTTTTTTAAAAAATTTTAATTAAAAATTAATAATATTTTTATATTTATTTTTTTTATTTATATTTTGGTTTATCTTTTTTTTTTTTTTTTTTTTTTTACAATATTTTAAGTAACATTTAGCAATTTTAGCTTCTTTTTTTCCTATTTAGCTTTAATTATTATTTTTTTGTTTATTTCAGGTAGTTGCAAAAGCAAGTTCAAATTAAGTTTTTATTTTTTATTTTTATGTTGTTCACCTCAATTCAATTTAATTTCATTTAATTTCATTTCATTTCATTTCATTTCAAACTTCGCTTCGCTTCATGACATAGATTTGCTGACAACATTTTTTCTTTTTTTTTTTTGATTGACTAACCTCAATCAAACCCTGTTTAGTATCAGTTCAAATTGTTGTTCAACAGGGTGCAAAAAGCTAAATACTGAACAGGTGTTTTATGTAAATGTGGACAGTCATATATTAACGAGCTCTCAATTATAATGACTGGTATATCCCAATCTTTGAGCAAGCATTTTTTCACTTTCTGAAGTTTTGAGTTCTGAAACTTACAATTCGTCTGTATCAAACTCCTTTATTTCAAAAGAGAAAAGTCAGTTTTTCATAATATAGGCCTATTTCTCAGATAAAACCTTGTTGGAAGGGACTAATATGATATAATGGTCTCTTCTCAGCACAGGCCAGGGTATAAAGCGCAAAAAGCGAGAGGGAAAAAAGGAAGAAGGAAAGAGAAAAAGAGAGGTGGCGAGACAGGAGCAGTATAACAGCCGACTCCATCTGCTGTGGCTGGGTGAAGGGTAGAGAGTGCACTCCATTAAAAACGTCTGTGAGGGCTGAAAGGAGTCAAACACTCAGTCTGCCATTTTGACTCTGAAGTTCCCTCGCTGCAGCTTCGCCGTGTGCTGCCAGGGACACACTTCCTCTGAAGGAAATCTCTGGAGGCCTATAGAAGAGTCATAGAGGCTTCCTGCAGGTGAGGATACGGTTTGTGCCAATGCCAGACAAAGTAATGAACACCATAGCGTCCAGCCTTTGCTACAGATTGAGTGACAATTATTCTAGCAAACTTAAATTGCAAAAGATATATGAATGATATGCATGCTAGTTGATTAACTAACAATTTGGGTAGAACTGTGACTGCTAATGTTATGATGCTTAGTGCGATTATGAAATAGTAAAGCTCAGCACTGTGTTCTTTTACACAAAAGCAGTATATATGTATATTAGCACTGTCAAATGATTAATCGCAATTAATAACATTCAAAATAAAAGTTTTTGTTTACATAATATATGGATGTGTACTTATTATGTACATATAAAACAACATACAGCTTATATTTTGAAAATATTTACATGTATTTGCATGTATATATTTACATTTATATGCATATCATTTATATTGAAAATATAAACATTACATATATTATATATATATTATTTATATTTGAATGTGATAATAATAAACGGTAAAATACCTTAAATAACTTTGATACCTTGCACCCCACTGTTAATATAAATAATGACAATATATTTAAAAATAACCTTAATTCAAGGCATGTTTTCTAAAAACAAGCCTTAATATCGTATTACTCTTTACCCATGAAAAATTAATCTTGTTTCAGATATTTTTACTTGCACAACAATGCTGAATAAAAGAAAAAGAATTTTGCAGTGTGGCAACTTTATTTTTCTAAGCAGTTTATTAAAGCAAGGAGGCATTATTTCACATCCATGTGCAAAAAGTAAATAAATAAAAACATCTGCTGTCTGATCAGAAGACACTTTCACGAACTCACAGAAGAATAGTATGTGGTTACGTAAAGATGACGACCTCTCAATATGCCTTTATTAACTTAAGACAGGATGCAAGTGTGTGTGAGGGGGTCTAAAACCCTTCACAAGGCTCCTCAGACACAGGTTCAGGAGGACATTTTGTTCAGCCACTCAGCCCATAATTCAAGCAACACCGTGTGCCTGCTGCAGCGGCTGTTTTCTGGCGGACACACACTGTATATGTGCCGCTGTGTAGATAAATCCCTACATACACACACGTACACACACAATACCTGGTCTTTACTGTCATTATCCAACATCACAGATCAAATCAAACCTCCCGTCTCTGCTCGATGCTTATTTGTGCTTCCTTTCCCGAGCCGTCTATCATTTTCACTCACTCAGCTTTAACGACAAACAGGGGCTTTGCTGTTACTCGCCGGTCTTGATTGTTTATCCGGTCTAAGCTAAGCTCTTTAGTATTGGTCTGGGTATACCTTACAAGCCTGGATGTGATACTGGAGTGCATTTCATTCAATATATTCTACAGGAATATTTGTCCACGGTAAGAGGGGGCTTTAACATCCATGTACTGCCATTGGCGGGCCAGCTAGACCGGAGAGAATGATGGGATAAGACGGAGAGCAGACACTTTTTCAACCACAGCCAAAGCTTTGCTTTCCTCTGATCTCTCATGGCCGCTGCCTGCAGTGTCTTTCTCTTTCTCTCTGTAGCCATATTTCATCTTTTTCCCTTCTAAGATCTAATAACAAACATGGGCTTCATGCACATGGTCAGTGTTTGGGAACTGACAAGCATATTTTTTAACGGGTGTACTGTATAAGATACAGGTTACCTTTTCAATACTGTAAGTATACGAACTGGCAACTCGTAAAATACGTACGATTTAGCAAACATCATATGACTTTGTACGAGTGAGGTCGTACAAATTTGTACGAATTAGCCACCTCATAAAATATGCATGAATTGCCGTGAGACTGGATTGTATAATACTGGTTATTTGAAATAACTATGACTTAAATTCAAGTAAATTGCAAATTTAAGTGAAATGTAACAGTTCCTCTTCAGGAACTAGAGCCGCGTCGACAAGACAGTTTTCAGAGACTGCTGGGCCTGATGGCAGCTGCATAAGACCCCTACAGTGGTGGCTCAGGACCAGAGGTTTTTCCTTGACATGATCAAAGTGTCACACCATGCGTTCCTTGACATGTGGAGGAAACCTTGGTTCCTGCATCAGGGCCCGGTGTTGGGAGCTCCTTGTCGCCGCGTAATGCTAGCAACGGATGCGTCCCTCACTGAGGCCCGGGGGAATGGATGCTCCACCCCGAGGTGGTGGAGCAGATCTGGAGAGTTTTTCGAGCAGAGGTGGACCTCTTCGCAGCTCTAGAATATTGGTATCTGGGGTCTCTATACAGGAGATCTGTAACGCTGCGGGATGGTCTACCCCCCACATGTTAGTCCATTTCTACGGATTGGACTTGCGAGCCACTCCAGGCTCTTATGTTCTCTTGCCCTAGCTGTGCAGGTACTCACACTAGGCAGGGATTTGCAAGTCTGGGGGCATGGGCATCTCATTCCCCATAGCGTCTTGTTGATGGGGCTCAAGTTCCTGAAGAGGAACGTCTCAAGGTTACATATGTAACCCTAGTTGCTCGAAGGAACGAGACGCCGCGTCTCGTAACCACACTTCCGGCATCGCTGCCTGCGCTCGCTTCATGACATCGAAGCTGAAGCCAGCTGCACTCCCCGTGCTTTTATGCTTCCTGGCCAATGATGCCCATCCATTGGACTGATTACACTGTCTATATTTATTATGTATGTTTAAACACACACACACACGGTATACATTTTGTATACAACTTTTTTTAATTTTCATAAATCTTGTTTTTTATTATGCCGTAGTGTTTTTTATTGTGTTTTATTGTGTTAGCTGTTTTTTTAATTTATTTATTTTTTAACCTATATATCTATATACATATTTATTTTTTTTTATTTTTTTTTTTGCCAGTAAACTCTTATATTTTAATTATATATAAATATATATTATTTTTTGCGAGTTCCCACTTCCTCATTAATAATCAAAGTAGAATAAGCGTGTTTGGTGTGATGTCCGGGGAGAGGGCTGAGAGCTCGGTGGACTCCGAGCCCTAGGGATTTTAACCCCTTGGCGGCGAGGGTTGGACAGGGCTCAGTGTCCAGCCCGATCCCTGAGTGCCCCCCCAGGAGGAAGGTGAGGTCTAAAGGCGGAGTAAAGGGAGGCGGAGGGATGCAAAGAACGAGATACCAGAGAAGGGGAGTTTGCCCTATTTAAAGGGTAACCTCTTAGCTCTGATAGGGTAATCGGATAATAGGCTGATTGGGGAACGAGGCATCAGCCGTGATTAATCATTCGTGCGTGCTTCTTCTGAAATTTGTTTATAAACATCATATAAACAATATATTTTTTCCTAAATATATAATAAATGCACACATTTTAAACATATTATACACACATATTTACATTTTATACTGACAAAAACTTTTTTTGGATGTGATTTATCGCGATTAATCGTTTGACAGCACTAGAACAAATAGAACAATAGAATAATGGATGAATGATGGACAAATAGATAGATAACTAAAAGAACTAGAAAGATTAGAATAATTATAGAAAATGATATAATAGTCACTCATAAGTCACTGTTTTTAAAAATAATTTTTTTTTAATTCTGCTGAAATTAGGAAATCCTGTGAAAGTAACCAATGTAGTTACATCCTCAAAAAAAGAAAATCTAAACAGCCTTTAGATATCATAAAATCATGATATATTTAATGCTTGCTGTCTGATACATTACACACGGGTCATTGCGTGTAACAAAACGCAAACACTGGTCACCGCCATCAGCATCCTTTAGTTTGCGCAAGACACAGCAAGCCTCCAACTCATTAGCGCTAGTAGCTGGTAATGGCACAACTCTAAATGGATTCTTTGATACCCGAGAGGACCGATTCATTTTCTCAATCAAAACGCATTTTTCTTATTAAATTCTTGCTATTGATTTGAGTGGCTGCTCCTGCAATATGTATAAACCTTGACGTGGTTTACACCTGCCCCCCTTCTTGTTTTGCTAGTTAAATGCAAAGCTCATTTGGAAGCCGAGCTCTTTCATGTAAGTAATTGTGTTTCCTCACGGCGATCCAGAGCTGAGGCTCTGCCATTTCTGCCATTTCCACAAAAATGGAAAAAAGTGGGTGTCGACTCTCCCAGCTGCAAATAAATGGATTGGAATAGAGCGAATTGAATCAATTATTGCTTTGAGGTCAGAAACTATTAAAATCGTTTTCCCTCACTCGTCATTGATTATCTGTTAGCCATGAGCGCGATCTCATTTTTGCTGTAAAGCGTGGTCTGAAACGTAATGAAGCAGCAATATTCTGGAGTTTTCAATTCTAGCTGCATGTGCATGTATTTTGTCTGAATTTAAAATAGATTTGCAATTCCTGATGGCAATACTAATGTTTGCAAGTAAGGAAAAAGAATCATGTTAAAGCTAGTGGTAAGCAAAGGTTCAGTGCAACTTAAAAGTCACCTTAGGGTACATTCGTATTTACCACTGCTTTTAAAACTGACTCTTTTTAAGGGACTCTGCATGATTAAGAGTTTCAGATGACGGTGAAAAATTTGCACGCTGATTTTCCTGACGTTCAGGTTGGTCAGTCGAATTCACATCACATTCACCAACAAAAAGCCGCTTGGTTTGAAAGTGGTGTACTTTAAACAGCCCTGCTGACAATTTTTGCAGAAATTTTGCTAAAGTTACCACATCTTGAAATTTTGTCACTATTTCAACACAGTCTCACGATCAATTTGTACATATTCGTACTAGGTGGCTAATTCGTGCTAATTTGTACAAATTCGTACAACCTCACTCACGATTTTGTACGATTTGTCTAAACCCCAGTGACGGGTATGTTTAGGGGCGGGGTTAGGTGTCGGTCATTCATACAAAATCATACGTATTGGCAACTGGTAAAAAACGTCCGATTTAGCAATAATCAAATGAATTTGTACAAGTGAGGTTGTACGAATTTATATGAATCAATCAATCAATGACTTTTATTTATACAGCGCTTTTAACAACACAGATTGTAGCAAAGCACTGAACATTATCAAATAGGAGAATAGAGTGATGGTAATGTATAATGACGAGATTAAACTATTTGTTTATTAAATGCAGAGACGGTCTCTGTAATCAAAACGACGATGATCACTGGAAATTAGGTGCCCCAAACTAAGCAAACCAGAGGCGACAGCGGCAAGGAACCAAAGCCCCATCCATGAGAGAATGGAGAAAAAAAAACCTTAGGAGAAACCAGGCTTAGTTGGGGCCAGTTCTCCTCTGGCCGGAACGCCCAGTACCTAATTTCCAGTTCAATTTTAAGTGCATGTCAGATTGGACTTATAGGAGCCAGTGCAGTGTTGACAGAACCGGGCTAATATGCTCATACTTCTTGGTTCTAGTAATGACTCTAGCTGCTGCATTTTGAACCAGCTGTAGTCTATTTATCAAGCATGCAGAACAACCACAACCACAAGAGCGGTGTTTTGACCCACGACTATGCCATCTCAAAGTCACCCAGTTGCCCTGCTGCGTGGGTGCTGCTGCCGGAACCGAACAATGTACCTGAGCTGAACTACCCGCATCCGAAGCCATATCTATAGCCCTCAAATTCTGACTGTCCTCTGTTAAAGTTTGGATGCGTGTCTCTAGTTCTAAAATCTTTTCTGTCAGCCTAACTATATACCTGCATTTATCACATGTGAAACCCTAATCGCCGACAGAGAGAGATAAACAATACACGTGGCATAACATGCAAACAACAAGAGAAGGAGAAGCCATACTCAACGTGATTGATGGATTATTCACTTACCACCATTGTTTGATAAACTTGTGAAAAACGGAGCATAACGAGAAATGAAACGGAGCGAACAATGAATTAGTCACCTCGTAAAATATTTACGAATTGCCGTGAGACAGGGCTGGCTATTTCGACAAACAATGTTTTTCTTTTTATTTACTGTTCAAATAACAGAGCAAAAAATATGAGTGAATCTGCTGTCTTTGCAGTGTGAAGACAGACATAGATGTTTAAGAAGATCTAAGAAACAATGTCGGACCTGTGGCTTAGTGCATATTGAGCTATGAGGCTCATGTGGAAAATATGAGTTCAGATCTGGCTTTCAACATTTGTGATCAAGTTTTAATTCTCTTTCCCCAACATAATTTTCTATGGAAAAAAAAAAAACTATTTAAAATGTGAATGTTAGAGCTGTGGCTAAGTGCACATTGAGGCATGATCCTCATGTGGAAATAATCAGATCTGGATTTCAACACTTTCTATCAAATTCCATCAAAACACCATTTCCTGTGACAAAAACTGTATAGTGTATAACTGTATAATACAACTTTTTTTTGTCATATCCTCTCTCTTGTTCTGACTTTTTCTCTCAGGTCAGAAGGTGAAGAACATCTAGGCCGTGACCTTTCCTGAGGCATGATGAAAAAAATGTAAATGATGCGGTAAAAATTAATTCTGTTAGTCATCTGACACAGAACTGGCCCACTTGTTCTCAGGCCCCAAGACTCTGCATATGAACTTGCAGTATCAGAGGCCATCCTGGGTTTAAATAGTTCAAGCAAAAGATCTCCTTGAAAAAAGATCTAAGAAAGAAATCATCGCAAACAATTCAAAATGTGAATGTCAGAGCAGTGGTTTAGTGCACATAAAGCCATGATACTCAGGTGGAAAATATGAGTTCAAATCTGGACTGCAACATTTTCAATCACGTTCCCCCCTTTTTCACCAAAATGTGATAAAGGTTTTGGTAGCACTTTATTTTACACTCTTGTTGCTCATGTAAATACTATATTCTTATTTTAGTAATTAAAATAACTAGGTAAAAACTAGGTATTTAGCTTGAACCTAACCCTACGCCATGTAGTTACCTTATATTACACTGTAAGTACAAATAAATACAAATACTGTAAAATAACGTGCAACCAAGATTTTATTACATGTGTGAGCAATGTTTGTTGTTTTACTGGTGGAAAAAGTCAGTTTGGGGAAATCCATCTTATCAGTACTTGTTGAGCAAGCTATCGTCCGTGACATCTTTAAGGAACAATAAATAACCAGGAACAGCTCCACAGACACTGAGATCCTAAAATATTAGGGGGCCAGGACAATCTGGGGACGAGTCCAAGGAGCTGTCAGGTGCTTTGTGGAAAAAATGAAGCGAATGTGTTTTCCATTCTCTCATTTCTTCTCTAATAGAGTGTAGGTGCTGGCCTTTCCTGCGGGTCGACTCCCTTTCCTCGTAGTCTGCTGTCTCTGTGGAACAGCATGAGGTGTCGAGTGTGTCGTGTGCGTGGAGGGTGTGTGCTTCCTGTCAGAGTGGGGACGGTGTGGAGTCTTGAGTTGTAGCGGCCCCAGAGGGGCCTGTTCAGCCACCTTACCGTCACGTTAAGAATGCACGTCCTGTCAGCTATTGATCGCCCTCTCTCCGTTCCCTTTCTACTCCTCAGAAAGTACAAATGAGTCTCTCACCTACTGCTGCATGTGCTAGCACCTCATAAAGGCTCATCGAGCATCAAGTTGGGAATTTTGATAGCGCACGTGTCGCTCTTAAAGATGTATCCACTTGTCTTTGTCATTCTGCTTTTTTCATCTCTGACGTTTTGTCTCTGAGGTCATAAGGTGCAAAACATCTGGGTCATGACCTTTCCTAAGGCATGATGAGAAAAGACCTTTGCATGTGGCACCAGAAACTGTCCTGAGTTTGAAAAGCTTTCTTTCTTCATCAAAATATTCCCCCTTAAGGTATACATCTACTTGAGAAAAATGGGTTTTCTAAAACACGCCATTTTCAAGAATCCTGTTTTTCAGTTTCTCCTCAGGTACTATCCGGCATTACATAATACCTGAAGAGCATTCAATAGATTCTTTGTTTTTTTTTTGTTAATGTAACTCAAGGGTTTACGCAATTAATTACTGGTCATAGAGTCTATTTCTGCCACCTTCTCTCACATTAAACCCTCGTTGAATCGAAGGACTTTGATGGCACTTAGGGAACAATAGCGAGATGCCTCTCAAAGCCAAGCTAATTGTTTCCATCTCAGAAGTAATTAGCAACCTCAAGGAAACCATGACAGTGACACACTGCAGCTCCAAGAGAAAAGCAAGTGTTTGGCCGATGCAAGCATACATCTTCTTCCTGCCTCTCAGCATCTGTTCCTGTAAACACTGCCTCATTTCTTCATTCAGGGTGTTCTGGTGTTTTACCAGAACATACCTGGCAACATCACCCACATTACAATAATCTGGAAATCTTTGGAAACAAAAATAAGAGTCTGAGCAATGATTACAAAAGTATTCATCTAGCAGCCTGCAAAGTACAACAAAAAAGACACTCAAGCTACATCCAACTGAATGGAGACTGTTTGTGAACTTCAATTTCAGGTAATTCCAGAGATGTGATTGAGTCACTCGAGAGCTTTCACTTTTTTGGTTCAAAGCCTTTGTGGTTTTAGCCATGCGTTTTGGGTCATCTCTTTGAAAGATGACGCATCTTCCAAGTTCCTGTGCTTGTTTGCTGCTGAATGTTTTCCCCCCAGAACTCTTGTGCTCTAAGCGTAATATGCCTTCCTTCCATTTCTTTCCAGTTCTTTTGAACAAAAACATGCTCAAAGTAAGATGCTGTAACCATTATGCTTTATGTTAGTCTGGTGTTATGTATCGTGACTTGCGGTTTACATATATAATCAGTTTTAAGAATGTATACATATCATATTCACACTCTCACATGCTGTTTGGCAAACTTCAAGCTATTTTTGCACCATTTCCATACTATCTGCCTTAATGTGTTTGCGAATGTTGCTTCATGGACAGTTTCTCCCATCTCAGCCACAGAGGACTATAACTCGTTTAGAATTACTGTAGGCTTCTCTCTGGCCTTACTATGGGCCTTATTTCCCAGACACTCGGTTCTGGAGGACGGCCAGTTCTGGGACAGATTCACTGTTGTTCCACCACAACAGCGAAGACTGACTTCGCTGGACTGAGATTCTAGGTATATTCATCTTGACTAGACTTTTTAAGAGTTTGGTCTCAGATTTCTTTGGAATTAAACATTTGGCATTTTATGTTCTTTATGTAATTTTATGTTCAAAATATAGAGACTGTATACCTAATGGCAAGTTCACACTGCATGATTTTAACCCTGATTTTCACTCGCTGACAGGTTTTGCAAAATCTCAGACAAATGCCTGAAATCAGAGGCAAATCAGCGCTTGTTCCGACGCATACTAAATATCTGGACCTGTCGGCGTTTCAAAATCCTGCTGTGAAAACAATGGTGACTTTGAAAGTTGTGCAGTGTGAACTTGGCATAAGTACCCTGAGTTATGACAAAGTCTGAGTTATATATAATATGTGACATAATAAATTTGGAAAAAATACAAAGGCATCAATATGAGCTGTCAAATGGCTTCTCTTTTGTGGAAGTTATGATATAAAGATTTTACACATTTAAACACATTTAAGCACTAATATTTTGTTACCGAATGTAGTAAGTAGCCTAAGTAAGTAGCATTTTAAGGTATCAAAGACATGGAAAGTTTCTGTAAAATGACATGTTGATGCCAATGAGGAACCTTTACTACGCCTTTGTAGAACCTGTCTATGTAGAATGTGCCAAACATTGCCTTAAAAAATTAGTTTCCTTTTAGGTATTCTACTTTTGAAACACAGGTATATGTCACTACAGATGTCTCAGATAAACTCAAAAAGATGTGAATATCCTTGAATCAAGTCATAACATTTGACAACACCAAGCATACAGATTACGTTAAAAAAAACTGATTATATCAGACTGCAGGTGCTCAGAGACGTCAAAATCAATTAGGTCTATAAAAAGACATGCACAATGAATGAAGCTCCCTGAACCCTGAGGTGATGCATCCTTGAGTTCATCTTTGGTTCACTCAGGCTTGTATACATTACGTTACATCAGTTTCCTTTGGTGCCAAGAGTCTTTTTTTATATTGATATGGTCTATCAGGGCATGTGCTAGCAAATAGTGTGGACCAAAAAAATAAATTCCCTTACCTTGAGTCAGATGATCAAGGGGTGGAAGCAGGAGAAACAGGGCCAGGAACACAAACAGAAAGAGAACAAAAGATAAAGAGTTACATCAGGTTTCTCATGGTTTGTTTCCTATACAAAAGATTACAGTGATACCAAGCTAAATAAATTGTTAGGTCATCCGTGCTCATGTCAGACTAAAAATAATAACACCACAAATAAGACAACATAGCTTGTCACATCAAATGACTTTTCTTCTCTCTGGTAAACGCTATGATTAATTTGTCAACACAAGCTCCCCGGTAGAGCTTCGGCGGTGTGTTTGGCATGACAAGCGGCGTTAGTCGAGGAAAAACAAAAGCCCTTCTGGAGACTTCAGCCTAATCTAGTAAAGCCGGTTCAATCTTCAAATGCCACCATCTATAAGGCCTCGATACCGAAGCGGCTTTTATCTTTATAGACTCTCTACGATTCTCTCTGTCAGGGCTTTTAGCTGTAATGGATGATTCCTTGTTTTGTACTTTAGGCTCACATGGACATGAATTACTCCCTTTTATGTGCTAACGACAAACGAAATGGAAAACAGCGAGGTGTGGAACGGAGAAGGATCCGTCCGCCTCTATCCCGAATGCTTCCCTGTTGTTAGAGTGACAGCACAGACACTCCCAAGACTATTTCGGGGGAATGCTCGGGATAAGGGACGTTGTCTGCCGCTGGACCTCCGCTGGGAGAGCGGATTCAGTCGTATGTATGGTTAAACACTAGAAACAGTTGTTAGGGGAGCGTGTTGGAGCATCATGGGGATTGGAAGGCACCCTAGGGAGCCAGAGTCCAGCTGAGCGCATCTCGGTATGAGCTTCACCCAGCTCTGAATACTGATGCCTATGACTGATTGCCTTGTCTGGGAGATCTAATTTGAAAGGTGGACAGTGATGAATGTCTCTTCCTACGCTCATGGCCTGTCTGATGTATTATGCATCTACGGCTGATCACAGGAGCTGATGAGGCGCGTTGAGACGGTACGGTGCGACCAAGGCCGAACATGTCCGTCGCACCATGACACTGTTTATATAAACGACTGCATCTCCACCACTTATCTCATTTGCAGCTATGCAGGAAAGTTAATAGGGGCTGGTGTTAATGGGGGATGACTGACTGCAGCCGTCCGGCCCTCGTGTTTGACGGGCCGCAAATTTGACAAAGTCTCTTAACACCAAGACCGAACTGGTGCGGCCTGTCAGAGGGAACTGTAATTGTCAGAGACTTAAAGTGCTGAGGTATCGGCTGCCAAACTACCACTGTGATCCTGCTGTCCGTGCTCATTCATACCTACTGTGAGAACCATGCGTAGTTTTTCGTGCTCGTTTTTTCTGACGCAGTCAGAATGACCCTTATCTTTGCTACCTGTCAAGTCCGACCATCTGATTTGGAAGTGTACGCTTTGATCTCAGAGTACTGGTCTGCGTGTTTTGATGCTGACGCTGTTTCGCACTGCAAATGCAAGACTTAAACCCTGCTATTAGCCTGCAGGAGAAACAGGCAGGGTTACCGTGTTGGGTTTTGTTCCTCACTCCAGGAAAACAATATGGGTAATTGTGTCTCTGATTCTTTGTTCAACCGTCCACCAGGAGAGCAGTTTCTGCCACATCCCTCCGGCTCCTGAGTGCCCATCAGCCATTCGTTTTTAATGCACACTAGCACTATTGACTGTAGTGGCTGTGACCGAATCCCCGGGGGGCCCCGGGGGACCCAACGCAGGCCCTAACAAGTTTAAGGCTCCTCTAATTGAGCCATTTTCGCATCAACAGTGTTTTTTGTCAGAAGGGTCTGCTGTTCTCTTGCTCTCGGATGTGATTTACTCCCTCTACTATGGTCAGAGCAAGACTATCGACCCGGAAGGTCTGCGTCAGGTCAGAAAATCCCAGATAAGTAGGTCTAGTCTGCAAGATTCATGGCAGATAGTGTGCACTGCAGTACTAATTTTTAAATTAATAACTAGAAACCAAGCTACTTTAACTATACTTCAAGTACCCTAAAGTGGTTGAGCCACTACTAAAAAGTAAATTAAATAAATTCTCAAGAAGGCTGGCTAATATAAAATTTAACAAACAGTTTTACACAAAATAAAAAAAGGATATACCCAGGTTGAAAACAAGCTGCATGAGCGACAATGTAATGTCCTTGATATTTGCTGGTAAATACTATAATTGTAAAGAGGGTTGATCAATAGTTATACACTAAATTAAAAAAATAACAAAAGATATAATCAAATTGAAAACAAGGATGGTGTAAAGCTGCATGAGCAACAATGCAACATTTGGCACATTATGCCACTACTTGCTGAAATAAAATAAAATATACCTGTTGAAAAATAATATTATGAAGCTATGACAATATTAAAAATGTAGTTAAGTTAGCAACGTTTCCAGTATTAGTATATTAGCAGTGTGAAAAATAATCATCTCCAACAGGGACACAGCAAATGATATCAATTCAACAGATAAAGCTCGGAAAGAGTTAGAAGTGTTGTATGATACACTGCCACTCCAGGCTTCTATCTACAAATCCAGATCCTCTGGCTTTAAGTGTCTCTCACTTTCTGGCCCATTATCTGAAGTCTGCATTAAGCATGACTCTCATTTGTATAAATCTGCATGCAAATTATGTGGCTGTGGTGTTTACCCCAGCTGAGAAAGAGAGGAGGGAAGCCATCTTTAATTCATTAGAAAAACACACGTCGCGGGAAGATCTTCAGGAGAAAGAGAGGGCTTTACATTATCCAGCGTGTTTAAACGCTTCCTCAGTATGCAGAGGATGGTGCCATTAAAGTGCTGGATAATAGGTGCGAAAAGGCTCCGGCAGTCCTTCCTCCAATGAGTCATTAATTAGAGCTGAAGGAGGTTGAACGGCATGTTCAAAAGCTGAAGATTCTTCATTAGTTATCTGAGGAGATGCACACTGCTCTTACCGTCATGCAATTAGCCCCCTCAGACCACTAACGGCCGCTATTGTGGCTAGTGCTATTGGCTATCACTGTCAGATGGCTAGCCGCCCAATTCCAGTGTCAGTATTTAAGAAACGCCCGTCGTTTCCGTCACCCAGCACATGGAATATTTTGCTTGTCTAATTGCGGAATATCTGTGCGGCATAATTAAAGGATGAGAATAGATTTTAGCAGAAGACACCGCATGTGATCTCATTAGCATTGTATCAAAGGCGCATATCAAAGTTGCAAAAAATGAGCTTTTGTTTTATGTTCCTTTCATCTTTCTGAGGGCTTTCTGTAAGCATTGTTCATGTCATTAACCTCGACGAAGACATTAACGAAGCAGAATTTTAAGGGCTTCACTGACATAGCCATTCAACGTTGAGTAACGCTGCCAATCTTCCAACAAAAACAGATAAAATGTACAGAAAAAGACATTTTAATGGCTCAGTTGTGCATGTGGAGCTGCAAAAAAGGTCACAAAAAAAGAAAGGGAAAAAAACGAGCAAAATAAGTGAAATCCATTCACCTCGGACATTTATATATACAGCTCTGGAAAAAATAAGAGACCACTGCAGAAAAATACGTTTATTTTGGGTTTTATCCTAAAAACTGTTAATTTCACCAATACACCACCAATGCAAAACAATGCACGATTGTTTCATTTTTTGTGAACTGCTGTCTTTGAAATATTAAGG
>JAUCMR010000062.1:11885325-11901950 GCA_032357425.1 Enteromius argenteus
TACTTTTAATGGCCTTAAATTTGACCATTTTGATTTATCACTTTTTAATACTTTTTAAAACCCCGCGGATACCCTGTAATATTTCTAAAAATGTTGAATAGTTTAAATATTGATAATTTAATGCAACATATAACAAAACACGTTAATATAATGTAATATAATATATTATGATATACAAATATAGGAGTCTAGATTTTATAAGTTAATAGGTTGTAAGCATTTTTAATTCACACCATCTTTTTTTTTTTTTTATGGACATAAATATTTCCAAAAGCCTGAAAAACCTTTTTGTTTGTTTTAATCTGTTAATGTAAAAATCACTGTATGTACTGTACTTAATACAGGAATTGCCCAGTATTATAATGTGCATTATGAACACAAATGACATCACTTTCAAAGTCAGGGACAGCGGGATAAATCCAAGAACAACTGGCTTTTCCCTTTTTGGTCCAGTTGAAAAGGGTGGATTTTAGTGTGGAAAAAAACTAAATTCATTTCTAGTGTACTTATGAGAAACAGCTCAGTGAGTGACATAAGCGTGCTTCTAGAACGCGTGTCGCAGGGAGGCATCCTCACACATTCAGTGACCTCAACGTTTCTCCCTCATTAACTGAGCAGCGGTTCCTGCCCTCTGTGATGAATTTCCTCCCATCTGATAGATGATCCTGCATTTGTCATGGATGCAAAACACAACTGATATTAATTCAGCTCCATGTTAATTACGTCTAATTTGATTTTAGAAGTCATGAATCATTATTCCGCACCCTCTACTTAAGCGCTCTTGTTCTTCGAGAAACCTATTTTTTTTCCCAAAGAGAGCTTTCTGTTTTCTTTCTACAATATTGTTTGCGTTTTTTCGTTTGTCTGTGAAAAGGCACATCAGTGCGCAGAGAAAGCAGTTACGCGATTGAAACCGGAGCTGTGTCTGGGGCAAGACATTGTGACTAACCAATTAACTCTCGTTTTTTTCGCCTGCCTCTGTCGAGGAGGGCCAGAGAGACTTGGTAGCAGTGATATGACTGGTGTCGGAGAGCACATCAAAGCGGGAGGCCTGGGAGAGGCCCGCCGTTACCTTTGAACATTGGAAGAGGATTGGAGGGACAGCCAGTACTCTTCAGGCTAGACGCAGATCACAGGCTGAGCAGGCGCCCCGGCACATGCTCTTGCACCACGCTCCGTTTCAAAGGCGCTCTAACAATCCGGCCGCCGAGTCGGCACATGATCTTTCTCTTGTTCTCTCAAAGGAGCAGAGTAGTGCTGTGAATAGGTATTGGTAGGAGATTCCCTTTTTAAATTGATCTGGGAATGTTGTTTAGGTAAAGAATAAAGAGAAAGAGCTTTGTTAGTGGTTTGTATTTACATATGTAGGATGAGAGTAAAATGCAGTATGCATCAGATCAGACAATATACCCCACAACAAAACTTCACAGGTTGAAGTTGTATCGAAGCTCATCTCTGCCACAGAATAAAAATACAAAAGCAAAATATAAAAATATAAAACAAAGAAGTAGACAGAATTTTGAAGAAAAATATTATAAATGCAAGATGTAAACTAAAATTTTGAAGTAAAATATCAGAATTGTTCGATGCAAACTCAGAATTCTGAGGAAAAATATCAGAATTGTGAAATTTAAACTTTGGATTTTAAGGAAAAATTTTGAAGGACGGAATTATGAGAGATAAACTCAAATACAAAATATCTAAAATATCAGAGTTGCGCGCTGTCAACTCGGAATCCTGAGGAAAAATATCAGAATTGTGAGATGTAAACTAACATTTTTAAGGTAAAATTTTTTAATTGCGAGACAAACAAATTTTTGAGGTAAAATAACAGAATTGTGCGATGCAAACTCAGAATTCTGAGGTAAAATTTCAGAATTGTGCAATGCAAACTCAGAATTCTGAGGTAAAATTTCAGAATTGTGAGATGTAAATTCAGAATTCTGAGGAAAAAAAATTATGAATTGTGAGATATAAACTAATTTTTGAGGTAAAATTTTAGAATTTTGTGATGCAAACTCAGAATTCTGAGGTAAAATATCAGAATTGTGCAATGCAAACTCAGAATTCTGAGAAAAAATATCAGAATTGTGAGACGTAAACTCAGAATTCTGAGGAACAATTTTAGAATTGTGAGATATAAACAAAATTTTTGAGGTAAAATAGAATTGTGCGCTGTCAACTCGAATTTCTGAGGGAAAATATCAGAATTGTGAGATGTAAACAAAAATTTTTAGATAACATCAGAACTGTGCAATGTTCACTCCGAATTTTGAGGGAAAAAATCTGAATTGTGAGACAAAGTTAGAACTGTGAGATTTAAATTCAAAATAGTTTATAACTTGCAATTTCGAGATATAAACTCGTGATTGAGAAAAAAAAGTCTGAATTGTGAGATATATTGGCACCTATGAGTGAAATAAGTTAAAATACTTCCAGGTTCATTTTCCAACTAATTTCAACTATAGTATTACTAAATATAGCAGAAAAACCTTTTAAAAAACAACTTTAGAAAGCTTAAACCTCACATAGAGAGCAAAATGAGCTCCAATTTATTTCCTTTCAGTCCTACACAGCATATAAAATAATTTTACACAGCTAAAAATAAAAATCAAGTACTGAGTCACCACAATACTAGAGCTCAATTGTACTTTAACAGTGAAAGTACTTCACACAAATGTACAATAAATCCCCAAAATTGCATAATATTCTGTATTATACAAGTCCATTAGATCAGAATTATGCTTACGCAGTTCTATCCATGACTAATACTGGCGTCTTATAGGCAGCCATTGAGTTAATTAATATTCAGCAAGTTTTTCTAAAATGTGAACTGTCATCAGAAAGCTCAAATGGCCTTGCTGTGCAATGGGACTTGGACGGTGCGAATAACCAAAGTTAGCTGACCCTGTACTGTCTTCTGGATTCAATTACGTCTATCCCTCTACCAGACAAAATATTAATTACACTCATTACATTTCACACTCCCTATGTTAAGCATTCATAATGACCGCAAAAGCAGGGATTTAGCCGAGGGCTTGGTGATTGGTGCGCTGAGGTCAAGACAGGAAGAATCTAATGTGATTTTATCTGTTCTTGACAACTAATGCCAAATGGAATGCCTTTATGTCTGACCTATTGCACATCGAAACACACCTTGACTAGTATTTTAGCTAAAAAAAATCTCTTGTATTTTTCTTCTCTTAACTCTCACACCTTGTAACCTAATAGCTGCCATGTATGTAAATGTTTTTGTAGCAATCCTCTGAAAAACTCAACAAAAGCTTTTGTTCAGCTTCAAGGCCTTCCAGCAAAGCACAACTACGCTGTTTCACGAACTCATAAGAGCAAGGTTTTTGTGAAACGAAGTTGTTGCAATTGTTCTGGAACAAATCATTTTCCACCTTCTTCCATTTTTCCACCGCAAGTGACTCATGAGACAATTATATCTTGCTTTACCTCAGAGAAAACCGACAAATTTAGCATATTCACGTTAACATATACCGCACAATGATTTCCGATTTTAATTGAAACGGGAGAGAAACGACTTCTGCTCCTCCCTGCGTTACAAAAACCAAGAATTAAATCTAATCGTCTTGGCACAACCTGATCTTTTTCTAATCATCCGGCAAATTCTGACAGAAAAAGGCTTAAGTGGGCGAAGGTGTGTGAAACAGTTTATTAACACGGACGATTATCGAGTTAAGCAGAATGGAGAGAGAGGAAAAGAGAGAGCGGGAGAGAGAAAGAGAGAAGGGAGGGAATGAGCTGGCAATTTGCTTGCTCTGTAGACTCTCATCTCCTCACATCTCTGGGAAAAAAAATGTGGAGAGGACTCCCAGGCTCACAATAAAGGAGAATACTCTCATTCACGCCCGCCAATTAAAAAGATAATTATGCAAATGTAGCATTTACTGAGTCAGCGAGTGGGCAGCCAGAGAGGCAGAGGGGGCGGCGGCGGCCAGAGGAGTAGGATTGACGCAAGTGTGCAGACATAAAAATCTCTAACACAAATGCACGTGGGTAATTCTCGTTTGGCGCAAACACTCCTACCCACCACCTCTGATTACCCTGAGCTAAAAAAAAATTAACATCAAAAACCACTAGCCTAAACCTGTGCCTGGAAAGCACACAGTGGTGGGCTTTAAATGTCAATTAGCATGCAAGCCCCGCCCACTCTGTCATCTCTGAATACGGCGGAAAGAGGTCCTCCGACAGCCGCCACCTACTGCCATTGTTGGTTTTGTTAAGAGGTGGATGCATCGGATTTGGAACACGCAAGCGGTGTTTTGTTAGCATTGTCTCAACTGCATTTAACATATCCATTAAACAAAGCACTAGATAGCTGGCAAAAGTCTTACGTGTCCGGTGCAGCTTTGATATTTTCCTTAAAACTGTCGTTAGAAAATTACTAGCTTGTTGACAAGCTTGCTATAATTGATTACCGGTAGAAGCGCTCTCATTACTAAGCGAGAGTGAAAAGAAATCGTTTTGTTTTAAAAAGCTCACCACTTCACAGATTCCTAAGCTTCAAGAGTGCAAATTCAAGTGTTTTAGTATGCTAATCACTCTGAAATGCTAATGAAACACAGAGAACTGACAGGATTTCAATACAACGCTTTTTAAAAGACAGTCAAACTTTAAACGAAGACTTGAGGCCTCTATCATCTTACTTCTCTCGAACAAAGCAGGGAAAAGGTGGAAATTTTAGAAACAGACATCAATGGCATCAAGTAACTGGTAGAGTTATATCTGATTGGGTGTAAATGTACTATTAGGAGCGTTAAACTAAAAAAAATTTGAACATACTCCTCCAGGGCCAGCCAGACAAGTAAGAGTCTTAAGAGGCCAAAACCACAAGACACACTCCTTCTATTCAAGCTTCTGTCAGACGACCTCTAATTTACACCAAAGGTACCACAGCCTGTTTTCTCTCTAGAGACACACTGTGTATCTGACATGGTGCACCAGCAACAAGTCATCACAACCCCAAGTGATCCTTGGACAAAGGTTACATCTGAGCTTTGGGATCTTCTTGGGAAAAAAAGTTTCATGTTGAAGAAGAAAAAGGACAAGCAGGTTTGGGAGCAGCTGAATATTTTACGAGGTTCAAAGGGGTCATGTGATGCAATTTCAAGATTTCCTTTCTCTTTGGAGTGTTGCAAGCTGTCTGTGCATAGATAAGATCCCTAATGTTTTACAAATGATTATTTGTATCAACACATATGCACACTTTAACGTATTTGAGGTAATCAGCACTGTTTACGTTCGGGGGGGGGGACATGAATAAGCGTTGTTTAAAAAAAGCATGAAGAATCACTGAATAAATTATGTTACTTTTGTTTTATTTGCGCAAAAATAAGTATTCTCGTAGCGTAGCAATACTGCAATTGAGTCACTGATGTCACAAACAATGTATTTACTACGTTTCTGAATCTGGGATCATTTCAGTTGTATTGCTGTCTATGAAGGGTCAGATGGCTCTCTGATATCATCAAAAATATCTTAATTTGTGCTCTGAAGATGAATGAAGGTCTTACGGGTTTGGAACAACATGAGGGTGAGTAATTAATGACAGACTTTTCATTTCTGGGTGAACTAACCCTTTAAGCATGTTGAGGGTTGGAAACTTGGTTGTCCCTGAGAGAAATGAGAAAGTACCCACAATATTTGGATTGGAGACCAATTGCTCTTTAGAGTAGCAGTACTCAAAACTAATTTAATTGAAATCGGTCATCTTATACATGTTAAATGGTGCCTGGTACTACCCTGACATAGGAATTGTGCGTTGACTATCTGAGGTGGTAATTACACGGGACATTAGGAGTTATCAAGTAACGCTTGAAGCTGGCATGTGTTTCCAATGCTGTCACAACTCGGTAAATGATTCTGAAGTGAGTTTTTTTTTCTCTGAGTAATGGAGGATGGTTGCGTACCTTCACCTCACACCTTAAACAATTCAGAGTCTCTCTAACTCTAATTAGTGGCTTCTACCTGCTGCAGTTGGTAAGGGATGCATGCTATTACTGTATGACTCATGTGGGGAAAGCAAGAAAATATCCCAGAGTGATTCCATTCCTGTCTTAAACACACATATACTCACAGAGGTACATTATTCTCTTGCTTATTCCGAAGTGTTGATGCCGCTCTAATAAAAAGACAGCTGCACTTCTGGCTTCACAATAAAGAAAGATTTCAAGATCAGCCCTTCCTTCTCTATCCCACGCTGAGGGAAAGCTTACAGAAGTCAGCACTACTGCACTTGTTTGATGTTCTGTTGTATGGGGGTTCATATAGGGCGCTTAGATCAGCTTCCTGTCTGCTGAGGTGGAATCTTATAGTTGGCAAACAAGTGAGGGATTCTGACATAAAGCATCTATTCGGAAAGCACATGCGATAAAGCCAGGGGCCTAAAGTTTGTAGCCACTGGGCAGTGTTTGAAACTCATAGTTTTGTAAAGGGTGTTGACAACAAACTAATCAAAGTCGACAAGTTGGTTTGCTCAACTATGGCCCTGTGCCAAATGGTGCGATTGATGTGTACTTCTATTCCTAAAAGTTTTCAATGGAAGTCACTTGCAGTGTCCTTGAAGTCCACAAAACTGGGTTTTAGAATGATGTTCACGAATGCCCAACTTTAATCTCTATGTACCAAAGTGCATATTAAAGAAGATGGTTATTCACCAAGTCTCAACTTCTGGTCATTTTGACTTTTAACTGTCAGTGCAAAAGCTTCCATGTGCACACTGTTTACCGTACCACCTCAAAAGATCTCCGATTCCAGAATCTCTTTCCCTCGGGATCCTTATCTGGGAATACAGCCGAGGTACCTCTACAAATGAGGTTATTACTCTGTCTTCACGTCTGCTTTTCTCGTCTGTTCCACCACAGTGCGGCTACATCTCAACACGTCTTCTTTAAAGCTTTAACAGGGGCTCTAGGCTATCGGAGGCTCCAATTACACCAGCTTTTGCAGTCCTTAATTGAAGCCCTTTGGTGTGAATTTGTTCTATTACCCGAGTCTGATAGGGAAATGAAGACAACATGGTTAAGGAGCCCTGCACCGCTGTACAGAGGGATTTCTGGCATTAATAGCATCTGAGGGTGCGCCCGAGCTCTCACACTGAAAATGGCCCCTCCTGGAGTGATAATCCGTATTTTGTTGCAGTGGATGATTATAAAAGCCAACAGTATTGCTCTGAGTCAGGCACCAGCTCTGCTTGATGAGAGAGAATGAAAGAATTACAGAGAATATAAAGCGGCTATTTGAGTCAACTGCTAAGGAGTGGATAAACTACGCCCCGTTAAAAGACTGGCACCATGGATATTCTACCCAGAGCCGGTAATTATGAACTGGCGTTTCTTTAAATGTTTTATGAACACAATAGCCATGTTTCAATTACGCCGATAAGGAAGGTCACTGCATTTGTTTTGGTACTCAATTGAAACCTAAATCAGAGGGTTAAACCTACTAAAACAACACAAATAAACAATGCAAAATGGAAACCAGGCGTAAAACAATGACGTCATGTAATTTTCTGCACTAGACAGGATTGAAGTTAGTAATTTGCCCATGATTACAGGCTGCTAAATAATTGAGTAATTACTATTTAGATTACACTCTCTAAAACAAATGAAGTAATCCCTCTAATTTCAGAAGGAGAGGAACTGTCTGAACTCTGAACTTCGTCTCATATCTTCCAGATCTGAAGCGCAGCGCACCCCAGGTTCCACAGCTCCAGAGTGGGTCAGATCGCACGTTTCCACCCGCGATCTAAACACATCTAAAAACAGCCACCAGACCCTCATTAAGGAAGACCCGCTTTAGAGAACATGAATTATGCAAGTCTCAGAATACTGGCCAGCATCTCAACATCCGCCCCTCGTGTTTGATCTCGTCAAGTTTACAGCAAATTTTTGCATTTATTTGGTGGCGTTTAACTAAGAAAGTTTTTTTTTTTTTTTTTTTTTTTTTTTTCCAGAATGCACATGAGGGGGGCACATTCATCCACAGTGGTTTGATGGGGACACATATGGGAACTGTTTGAAACAGAACCCAAAAGAGTAATGCAGCCCCAACTTCTTTGACTGGTTCACTGGTTAATGAGAAGCTAGCCCTGGTCTTTGGCATCATAAACATTTGACTAAATATATTCAAAAGCGTGTTGGCAGGTGTCTAGAGATCTCCTCTTATCTGATTCTCTCCCTGGTGTTCTCGCCTTCGGATCTCACAATTCAAAGGATAAGGTGATAAAACCACTCAGCTTTAGGATAGTGCAAGTAAAGGCAAAGTTAGCATCTGAGAAAGGGTTTGTTCAACCCAAAATTACCCAAAGGTTACTCATGTTGTTCCAATCCCATAAGTCCTCCGTTCATCTTTGGAAAACAAATGAACATATTTCTGATGAAATCTGAGAGCTTTTTGACCCTGCATAGAAAACAACACAACTGGCACATTCAAGGCCCAGAAAGGTAGAAAGGGCATAATTGAAATAGTCCAAGCGACATCAGTGGTTCGATTTTTTGAAGCTACTAGAATAGAAAAAAGAAAACTAAAATAACAACTTAATTCAACAATTTTCTTCTCTTTCGGAAGAAAGAGAAGCATTGTCATAGCTTCATAAAATTATGGTTGAACCACTGATGTCACATGGACTATTTTAACAATGTCCTTACTACCTTTCTTGGCCTTGAACATGTCAGTTACATTGCTATCAATGGAAGGTCAGAAAGCTCTCGGAATAAATCAAAGTATCTTAATTTGTGTTCCGAAAATAAACTAAGGTTTTGGAATAGCATGAGAGTGAGTAATTAATGATAGATTTCTCATTTTTGGGTGAACTAACCCTATAATGTCTGTTTTCCAAACAACAGAATGCACACTGTATAAGCACAAGCACAATGGCTTATTCCACTGATAGCAAGTGTCTCAAAATCCTATAAACCATCTACAATTACAATACACTTTGTCTCCAACAGACGTGACAAATCAAAACTAAACACCCCCCTGATTACAGTATAAGCAGCCATCAGCGACACACTTAGCATACTAGTTTAGGTTGCTTGATGTTACATTTTTTAAGGGTTAGTTCACCCAAAAAAGAAATTTCTGTCATTAATTACTCACCCTCATGTCATTCCAGTCAGAGAGCCATCTGACCCGCCATAGACAGCAATACAACTGAAATGACCCCAGATCCAGAAATGTGGTATAAACAACAGTAAAACAGTCCATGTGACATCAGAGATTTTGCGCAAAGAAAACAAAAATAACATCATGTACTTAACCATTCCTCTACTAGGACTTACGTCTTCTTCCATTTTAGAGAATATTACTGTGTAAGCGTATGCTCTCTTCTAGGTGTAAACAGCCGCAGGTTACGCACATGTGCGTGCTTTCACCCAGATGTAAACAAAGCTGATTACGTCAAATACATTAAAGCTTGCATATGCGCTGCATTGTGATAAGCTCTAAAATGGTGGGAGACGTAAGTCACGGGAGAAGAGTAAATAATGTTATTTTTGTTTTATTTGCACAAAAAATATTCTCCTGGCATCGCAAAAGTGCAGTTGATCCACTGATGTCACATGGACTGTTTGACTGATGTTTTTACTATGTTCCTGGATCTGGGATAATTTCAGTTTGTTGCTGTTTTTGGAGGGTCTGACGGTTCTCTGATATCATCAAAAATATCTTAATTTGTGTTCAGAAGATGAACGAAGGTCTTATGGGTTCAGAACAACACAAGGGTGAGTAATTAACGACAGCATTTTCATTTTTGGGTGAACTAACCCTTTAAAACTTTGCAACAAATGAACTACCTGCTGACTCATTTGTACCATCACATTTTGTTGTTTTTTTCCCTTTCACTAACTGTTGGAAACAAATTGATTTTTTTGCATTTGAAAAGACTAAAGGGAGCTATTTGATTTGACAAAATTTGATTGTGAAAGAAAAACGGAGAATCCATTGGATTGGGTCTTGATTGATTGTAACTCTTAATTGATTTACATTGTAATTTTTTTTTGTAAAAAATATCATGGATGGATAAAAACACATGTAAAAATCTTACACGCTTATAGACCTATTTAATGTGTTTACGAGGTGCATCCGTAGGGTTTTTGAATTTGTTGTACAATTTGACATTTGTACTCTGTGATAACGTTACACTGTTTTTTTTTTTTCTGTTACACAACTGTTTTGTTTTTTTCTTTAATATTGTCCAAGTCACATAGTAAATAACCAGCTGGCAAATATATATATATATATATATATATATATATATATATAAAAACCCTGAATACTGTATCTGCTCAAGCTTTCATTTACACTATTTACAGGTTCCATAGTCGAACCTCACTGGTCCACATAACATCCTTAGTTGCACTTACAGACATATTAGGAAACAACACCACAAATAATCATTTAAAGTAATTTATTTTTTTGCAAACAGGTGTTACATATGCAAAGACTGCAGGTAGCCGTGCAGAGTAGCGATAAAGCAGAGCCATTCTGTGTCCAATCTGTTCTCTGAAGAGCACCGCCAGGGCCTGTCAATTCTCGTCTGCCAGTCTCCAGACAAGAGCTTTCCTGTGTCGTAGAGTGACCTGTCTGACTCCCCTAGTACTGACAGCCATTGATCATCACCTCTCTTTCTCCATCACTCAAAGAAAGCTTTGGCCTGAGCTTGTAAAAGCACTCAGCTAGTGGTCATCATCATTGACATCGCCAGCTTCTGTATGCCATCACTAAGGTAAGTCCAATAAACAAACACTCCACTGCAGCACTTTTGAGTCGTATAAAAAATGTTGGATGTAAAAACAGGCGGGTTGCCATTCTGTAAAATGCATAACCATTACCGTTTTTTAAAAAAGTGCAACAGGTAATATTGACTAAGTTGTCATGTGATTTCTTTTCTCCACATAAAAATTGCCTTTACCATGAGAACGAAAACTACATTTTTACATTATAAAAAATTATAAAGTATATACGTTCATTTATAAAATAATTTATTAATATTTTAAAATATATTTAACATTTTATCAGATATGTGCATTTAATCATATATTTTATAAGAAACTAATTCGTACACGTCGCCTTTGGAGGCAGCCCCTCCTTGATCAATTTTAAAAGATCTTGAAGGAAAAAGCAAGGTTACAACATACATTTCTGTCAAATTGAGCCTTATTGAAGGGCAGACTAGCCTACTTGCTGTATGGGCAATCGTCCCCTTAAGTCATTTCACTTTAATTTCCACATCTGATAGCACAAAGAATGGTCCCTGTAATAGGGATAAGCTCAGCATTGGCCAGAGCTAAAAATAATAAGGCTCTTGATGTTAAGAGACCAAGTTTTGTTCTCCCAAGTCATTAGCTGAGATCCCCATTACTGCCTCCATATTCCCTGAAACACAGTAGAGAGGCCGGAGAAATGGTGCACTGTGTGTTCCTCCCTTCAAAGTCACTCTCAAGAGTTAAGAGACCCAACCAATCGTCTTTGTGTCTGGGAGCAATTATACCACGGACCTAATATATCAGTTCAAACAGCTGAGATTTTTTTTTTTTACTGTTGATGAATTTATTATGATTATTTAGGCCTGTCATTTCAACACAATAACATAGTGTGATTAGTAATAAATAAAATATAAAAAATATACTATTAAATAACAATGCAATAAAATTATAATAATAATAATAACAACAATTATATTAAAAAAACATCAAAATTATGAAGTAGTCCAGCAAATCGGAAAATATACAATTTTCATACTGTACATTTTTTAAAGACGCTCTTTAGTCATAAGGTTTGTTATTGAGTCAGTTCTTGGCTATGGCATAAAAATAATTATTAGCTTATTGGCCACAATTTAAAAAAAAATGGTACACTGATGCAACTGCAAAGATTATAAGGAAAGATATGGAAATTAAACAAAACTTTTTTTTTTCTTTTTTGAAAAACAGTATTTCAATATTATTTACAGGAGTGTTCATTATATACAACAGTAGATTTAAACTATATATTGAATTAGATTTAATTTGATAACTTTCGGTTTTATTTTATATTATTTTAATATTATAAATACATATACTGCACTTAAAAAGTTATTTAAAATTACAATTTAGATTGTTTTAGCATTTTATTTAATATAATATAATTTAGCATTAGCTTTATTTTTATTTCAGTTTTAGTCATTTTAGTACTTCCGCTTCATTTAGTTGCATTAACATTCTTTCCATTTTTAAAAATCTAATATTTATAATTTATTTTATAAATCACATTTTTTATTAATTTAGTCTTTGTAGATAAGGTTTTACTATTTTTATTTATTTATTTTGCTGTATTAAGCTTTAATTCATTTGTATTTCTAATTTCACCAAAGCAATATTTCTAAAATTCTTTCAAGTTACACACATAATATTTATATTTTATTTCAGCTTAATTTTAATCAACACAAATGATTTTTAGTTAACAGTTAAAACAATGATGTACTTAATGTTTCAAAATATCAAAAATATAATCAATCGGGAGCCTTTCTCTGCAAACATATCAAAAATGTGATTAATCAGCACATTGTGCAATTAATTTGATTACAATTTTAAACAACTGACAGCCTGACTAATATCAGTAATACCATTCAAATTTAAATACACAAGGATGAATCTGATTGGACCAATTACTGATAGAAGTCAAGCAAAATGCTTACACACAAGAAAAGTTTAAAATAAATAAATAAAAAAATAAAAACATACAGTTTGTCTTCAGGTTTACAGCACATGTAAGCTAGCGCACAGAAGCAGTGCTAAGATAACCCTGTGACCTTTATCATTCATAAACTTACATTCACTCTTAAGAAATCACTTGTGGACTGCATTTTATCACAGAACAAACAACAGCACGGCAAGTCTTGAAACGACTTCATCGCCACCTGCCTATATATCGCTACCCGCCCCGAAAACTCCGTTCTTCTTTATTGACGCCAATAAAAGCTAAAAAGTTAGCTGCTATAAATGTGATGTATGTGACAGCGGCATTTCATCATTTATTGTAGCAGCGCCCAGAAACCCAGCCTTGCCCAGCGGAGCCCAGAGGAGTTCCTTTATCTCCATGATAAACTCATCTGGCATGATTTATTAACGAGAGAATCGCGCCGCTCAGCCCATGCATGAAGAAAAAAGCCTCTGGTACAATGGGATACTTTAGAGGAAGGACAGACAATGTCTGGGAAACTTTTTTAAACTGCGGCGGAGTAGTTGGAACGCCAAAGTGAAAAATTATGCTCGCAACAGATGTTAAAGACTTCGGTCTGCTGATTGATGCTTCTGTGAGAAGAAACGTGTCGCTAACTACCAAATTCACGTAGAACGAGATACACAAAGTCTCGAGATCGCGTCCCTACGGGATATCTCGCATCGTATTCGACAGATCAGACTGCATTCATGTATATCTCTGTCTTTGATATGTGTCATGTTCTACCCACAATCCCCCGAGACGGTGGTCCTGCACAAAGTGACCTTGTAGGAGGCTGTTGTGGGAGCAGTGAAGCAGCTGTCTTCTCACATCAGCTCTGAGCGGCTTTCTCCTGCTCCTCAGAGCCCGGCTCTGGCACCTGACTGCACAAAACAAGTCCTGCATCATTTCATTCTCTGAACTTCCATCTGCTACCAACTCAACCAAGGGGCCGCTTCCTATTTTAACTTTCCTCATGTGCTCTCTGCCACTCCGTGTGTTCAAATACCCTCCAAAAATATGCTAGCACTCATGTCAAAGCCATTGCCTGACGGTTAACAGTTACACCTCCATGAGGGACACAGGGCGGCTTAAAATCATTTGAAGTAAGATGAAGCCAGCTTTAGAATGAGCTAGAAGAAATTTAGATAGAAGATAGAAATTTATGTTAATATTTCTTATTGTAGTATGTTCCATCAGCAAATCAATAAATTATCTTAACTTTAAAAATAATAATAATTTAAAAGGCAAGGGAATTTATATAACATTTTTTGAGATTATTAAGTCAAGCTATAATATATTTAGAAATAGTTATAGGGGAGAGAAAGAAAGAGAATTGTAAATTTATTGGTCATTATAAATAGTGTAAACAATTTAGAAAATTAGGTTCCTGGAAGTTTGGGAATTCGAGAATTTTAAGTTCAGTTATTCATAATTATTATAATTTATTGCTACTCCTAGTTTCTGTATAATTACAGAAATAAAAAAATTCTGACAATTCACTTTTCTCATTACAACAGCAGAAATTACTAACCAACTAAATATACAGTAAATTATTTTTTGTCAATTTGTCAAGAACATTGAGTTCTTGAAAGTTTTGCAATAATGTACACATTTAAAATTTTATTCAATTATTTATAATTATTTACATTTAATTATTTTAATTAATCGCTACTAGTTTCTGTAAAAAAAAAGTATTATTTTAGTATCGTTAAGATACTATGACAGTTTTAATTATTATTATGAATCAGCATTTTTGTAGTTTCTGTTTTCATTTTAATTGTACAACATTTTTTAGTAATTTTATTGTACGCTTGTCATTTGTTTAAGTACACTGTAAAAAAAAATCCTGTAGGAATTACAGTATTACTGCCAGCTGGATGCCAATAATACTGTAGATATAAATTTGTTATTTACGGACAACAGTTTGTCCAAAGATTAATGAACATTCAATATTAAAAAGTCTTTATCTCTACAGGAAAAATAAATAAAATAACCCATATCAAAAAAAAAACTGAAAAAGGTTGATGAGAATTTCTTGTTCCCAGAATGCTTTGCATGAGGCTGTTTTTAATAGTTTTATTCTGTAAAGATAAAGACTTTTTAATGTTTAATGTTCGTCTCTAAACAAACTGTTGCCAATAAATTTGAAAAATTAAACTTACAGTAAATTACTGCCATCCAGCTGCATAAATACAGCAAATCTTTTTACAGTGTATGTCTCTCTCTCTCTCTATATATATATATATAATTTTTAATTCAGTTTGTTATTTTAGTACATCAAGTTAAATTAAAATAAGACATGCTGAGACACTTATATTTTATTTCAGATTAAGTATTTGTTTCAGGTATCTGACATTTAAATATTTTATTTTTATTTATTTGTTATGTTTTTTTTTACTGTTCTTACTTGTCGTTCATTTATATATCTATAAATTTACATATGTAAAGAAAGTATAAACATTAAAATAAACAAAATGATACACACGATTGAGTTTAAGGGTATTTTATTTTAAATAATAAAACCTTTTTTATGGTTTTAATTCCGGTTTCAGTAAACTGCATAACTTAAACAATGAATAAATAAATAAAAATAAAGTTTGTCTTAACAACAGAAATATCTCAGCCTTTATGGGGGTCTTCAAAAACTGTCTCAAAATCAAAAAGGTTAAGTTAAAAGAACAATCCACACACACATGGCAGTGTTGCTCTTAGACGTTCGATTATGAACTCCTGTGGCACAGCAAAGTTTTCAATCTGCTGCATTACACTTTCACGTAAATCTCAGGCAGCTTGTGCGAGAGCAACACTCTATCACACATTTCACATTATAACATGCCGGCGGGTGAAATATATCAATTATGTAATAATCTTAATGGCCCAAACAGTCTCGCAAACTGCAATATCTAGATCATGACTCGCTTGTATGAGCGCGCAAACTGAGCCAGATTATCAATCACCAGACGCAATATGAGAGATGACAGGATGTTGTTATGGAGCGATATGAATTACAACACTAAAGGGAGAGACCACAAAATCATTTCCTCAGTGATTTATAACACAGAGACAGGTAGGATTGCAGTGTACAGAAAGAACAATATCGTTTTGTCTTAAACATATCATTTCGTTGTCGTGTATACAAGAGTACAAATGAAATCTTGCGCAACGGTTGGAGTTCGAGTTGAAATTATGATTCACTTTGACTTTTTTGATGTTTAACTAAAACTAACGTAGACACAGATGCATCCGGCTAATACGGACGTGGCTATGGTGTTGACATTTTTCGCACAGTTCCCAATTTGGTGCTTTGATTGACAGCTTCTTTTTCTTTATTGGCTGCCTGACAAGCAAAACCACAATGTGCTCTCAAGATGAGCAGCTTTCATGGTAAAACATCCATGCTGCTCCATAGAGTCGCTTCTGACATGACACCCACGTCATGTAGTGGAAATGGTATATCACAATCTGTCATATGTTTTGTCTCGAACAAATCTGGATTGCAGATGGCAGCTTTCGAAGGCTTGATCAAATCCATGAAACTTACAATGAAAGATAAATGACAGGGGAAAAAAAGTTGCAATCTTCCGATAATGTGTTGTGACTTTTTTACAATATGAAATGAATAAGACGATTTACAATTAGTAAAATATATACATAGAGATGTAAAATACGGTTACTAAAATATACATATAAATTTGATTGAATTGTAAGACTTTTAGGATTGTTAATCGGAGTAATTAAAAAAAGTCCATTGTTATAATTTAATTTTTATATATATATATATATATATATATATATATATATATAAACACACACAGACACACAGTACTGTGCAAAAGTCTTAGGCCACTAGTATTTTCACCAACATAAAATGGTTTTAAGTGGGTTATTTCTATCTT
>JAUCMR010000062.1:11902050-11931476 GCA_032357425.1 Enteromius argenteus
TCTGTCTGGAATGACATGAAGTAACAGAACAAACTGAGACAGACTAAATCCAGAAGAACTGTGGCAACGTCTCCAAAAAAAAAAACCTACCTGGAAAGCTAACCTTTTAAATTTACTGACCAAATTATTACACTGCTGTGTTTTGAATTAAATTTACAGCACTAAAAGTTTGACAGCACTAATATATATACAGTATACACACACACACTATATATACACACACACACATAATTAAAACATATATTAAGTAATATATTAATAAACATAATAAAATAATCTTCACTTCTTAGCATTATAATTTATTTACATATTTACACATATTTACACACTTATTCAAATAAACAAAAATGTGTGCATTAAAATATACATATAATTAAAATAAAATTGAATAATTGTTATTGAAATGAGAAATACTTCAAGGCTACAGCCCATTGTTTTCTTTAAATTGTTTTTGTTTGTTTGTTTGTTTGTTTTTGTAAGTATTGTAAATTAATAAATGTATTACTGACAGTTTCATGAACAAGTTTACCTTTTTAAACGGTCATTTATTTACATGTTTACATGTTCTGAAAATGAATACAAATAAAAAATATTATTAACATGCAAATAAATAAAACATTTTATAATACATACAGACATTTGTGTGTGTATATATATATATACACGCCTGAATATGAAATCAAGTACAAAATCCACTATAATGGCTTTATATGTCTTTGGACTAAATAACTCAATAGTGTAATCACGTCATCATTGTTAGCATGTACAGCAGTGATGAAACATAACACTGATGATTTTAGCACTATATAACGCGAGTTAGGAGCTGTGCGGACACGTTGACAGCCTCTGCAGAACGCATTTCCGCGCAGGGGCTTTTTTTAACCATCTTGTTGGCTGTGATGGTACGAGTATCTAAGGAGCCAAGTCAAGCAGGGGAGGACTGCCAAAGAAGTGTCTGGCACCAGCCTCAGTCCTCTCCTGCTGGATCTGTCGCTTCTGCGGAGGAACTTAAACCTCGGGCCATTATTGTACCCCAACTCTTCCGTTTGACTTTAGCCTAATCCTCTCTTCACAGGTAAGAGCCACTTAGCTTCAAGTTATTCAACGGAGTACACACTAAAATTCAAATCAAACAGCCCTTCTAGGGAAGTAGCTGCTGCTCTGAGGAGGACACTCTCAAAAACATTTAAGGTATTTACATGACAAACATCTCATTTTATCAGAGCCTTCCGATACAATGAAAAAAAAAAACCTTTTGAGACCAAGAAAGTGTCCTAAATTCACTAAAAATGCATGTGTTGTGATTTTATAAAGCATTTGTGATACACTGTGGGTAAACAAAATGTTACATAGGTGTTGGGGGTATTGTACTGGTGTGTAAATATTCACAAATGCTAATGCTCGAAATGTAGTCGGTCTTCCTAATTTATCAATTTCCAAAAAAGACAAAAATAAAATTTAGACCAACAAAATGTCCTAATTTACTTTATTAAAACACATTTGCGAGGCACTAATAATGTTATAATGCAGTAATGATGCATTGTGTGTAAACACAGTGCCACATAACCATTGAGAGATTTATACCAGTGTGAAAATATTTACAAACATACATTTTTGCGCAAGAGACACCAATAAGCAAATTCCAGTCTGGCTTGCATTATTTTAATTATTATCTCTAAACTTTCTGTCATATCAAAAAAAAAAAAAAAACACATAGGCTTATTAAATGAACGAACGAAAGAATGAATGGTTTTAATTCAACTTAAAACGCACATGTGTGCATTTTTTTCTGGCTCGCAACATTTCTATTAGCTTTTCAATCAAGATTCAAAAAGAACAACAATGACTCTTAATTTAAAAATATAACAATAATATATCTGGTGGACTTTGTGTAAGAATTTTTTGTACTAGCGTGAAAATATTCGCAACCACAACTATTTGCGCAACAAACACTGGAAAACGAGTTCTTACTTGCGTCACGTTTACCTATCTTTTTATCAAACAAGTTGCAATTTTAAATAATACATCGCAATAATAATAATCATTATTAGGCTTTAGACCAAGAAAAGTTCAACCTCAACGAAGCACAAAGGGAATAAGTGTTTTTGTATTAGTGTAAAAATATTCGCAAACAGACGTTTTTGCGAATCTGAAGTCTTGCTCACAAAATGACCTGTTCTGTTGTGTTTTTTCTCTCTATTCAATTAGGTTGCAAATAGCCCAAAAATGAAATTTAGACCAAAAAAAATGTCCCAACTAATCATAAAATTTATATGTGCAAACAATATAAGAATATTTGTTCAAGTGTAAAATATTCACATGATATTTTTAATATAATTCAAGCAAAAAGAATGTCTCTGTCAAGCAAAAAAAAGATCCAACTCAACTGCATTTGGTGCTTAAGTGATGCATCATGGGTAAACGCAGGTACATAAGCTTTGAGTTTTACCGTACACTGTGAAAATATTCACAAACGGCAGTTTCTGAACCACATACGTGTTCACAGACAGCCCCGGTGCGCTCTCTATTTCCTCAAAAGTCTCTGACGGAACGACAAGAGGAAAAGCAAAGCATCAGTTAGTTACGGAGGACAGAAATAAATTCCTCAGCGGAATTGCACAAACTTTCTTGTGGGTGACCCTCTCCCTGCGCCACAGCTGCAGCGGGAGGAGTAATGGGACGAGCGCTTTCCGGCAGTTAAAGACAAAAAACGGCACGTTTCGCAATTGTTCTCTGAAGCGAGATTACTCCCCCGGGGGCTGAGACGGGTAACCTCTCTGTGCTTCCCTTCGAATTTAAAAGACTGCAGATTAATAAATCATAATCCCCAAGTTACTACGACAACCCAGGACTGTTCCGTCACCTTTTTTGTGTTGGATCTCAAACCTGCGGATCCCAGGAGGCTGGGCACATCCAGGCATTTATAAGCTGTGTGGGAAAAAAAAACAAAAAAAACAAACAGGTGGCATAAACCTCAGCGGGGCCCCTCGCGCAACTCCGCGCCCAGGCTCCCTCGCTCTACCTCGTGTCAAACATGGGTTTGAAAGGCTCGGGCGCTGTATTCCTCTCCTTTTCTTTCTTTCCCACCTCCGTTCCCTCGCTACGCATGTTTAGCTGCCACTGGGAACGCTGCTCCAGGTGTTCATTGACTTGCATGAAGACGGAGTTAAGTTCTCACGCTTCTGTATGCGCTGGCAAAAACCTGACGTGCGAGAATCGATCTGTTGTAGTTAATATGCTCACAGCATTCTTTCACCTCAGTGATAACTGTCTCTGTGAAAAAAAAGGCTTCGGAGAAAGAACAATGTCTGTTTTAATGAGGGACTTCCAATGATAGGCTGGGAGAAATTAGTGTCGGCGGTTAACAGATGTAGAAGAATGGACTGAGATGGGAAAAGCGAAAGAGTTCAGAAGCCCACATGGCAGCGCTCGGAGGTGCCGGGCGAAAGTGAGGTGCTGTCGTTTTCAAGGACACTCCGTATCCCTGGGTACTTGTTGAAGAGGAGGAATTTTATTAACCCCAGTGGCTCGGCCTTCCATTTCTTCATCTCGGCAAAGCAAAAACCGTCAAACCATTATATCACGGCATTGCTTTGAATGGCGAGAGCTAATTTGACTGGGGAGAAATTGCTCTTCGCGAGGTCAAGATAATGCCACAACAATAGCAGAAATGGGCCATCGTAAAAATAACTGGACGGGTAGAACAAAACTTTTAGAAACGCAAAGTGCTCCATTTTTTCTGGGACAGCATACACCGGCATGACTAGATAGAGTGAGCCCCATTGAGTATAAGAGAAGCAAATGATTATACTCCAAAGTGAAGTGAACGTCTGAAGCCGAGGTACAAAAGTTTCGGTAGTATTTTTAAACTTTTGCAGAGGAGGTGACTTTAAAAACTCCTTGGTTTTAAAGCATCCCTGATAAATTTGTTCCTAAAACGGCCTTATCATGGTAATAAGGGTGTCTATACACCAGAGTTTAAGTTGCGTCAGAAAGAACGAATCAGTTGGTTTAAAGTAGGATGGTGCATAATTTTTTTTTTTTTTTTTTAAGTTTACGGAAGGGATGCTCAGCACGAAAGTTTTACGAGTTTACAATAACGCACTCTGACATCTGTTGACCAATGAGAATTTTAGAGTAGGTTTTTCTTTTGGAAAACTTTATGCTGTATTCTTGCTAAATTTTTGATCTAACACAGCTCTTTCCACAACCTCAAAACAGACTTCATGCATTCCTAACGGTTACATTTTTCGGGTCTATTTTTGTCTTGTTTTCCAGTAAAACATATCTAAACATATTGGAAACAAGTTTGAATATTATAGTTTTTTTAAGCATAAACTCAATTTGTTTAAAACAAGAAACAATGTGCCGATGTGTTAAAACAGGTGATGGAGATTACCGCTAATCAAAGAACCGGCTTTACTGACGAGATGCGCATGATATACCGAGCGATATGTCGATATATATCGCCCAGCCCTAACTGCAACACAAAGTTACTAATACATTTTATCAGCAGACAGACTTTTTCCAAGGTCACTGCACAGAGGTAAACAGTCTTAAAAGTTGTTTAAACTAATTACAGGTTTTCTAGTCATTCTAGTTGCTGCCAATACCGTCTGTGCCTTGCTGCGTGTACTAAAACTTCGGCTAGGAGACAGTGCCTTTCCTCATGTCTTTGTCGTACAGGACATGGCAGTATGACAACATCCTGACAACCCCCCTGATCTTCACAGGCGACACGAGACTCCAGTGATCCACTATAATTAACCCTGGTCCGAGTCCAGCCCAGGTAGAGAGTGAAAGAGCAGAGACTGCCAACGCGTCTGCCAGACGGTCCGCATTCCCCAGCGGTCCTTCTCTGCGCAGGAGACGTTTTGACACTCTCCTCCGCGATAGATTCAGCAGACAGCTCCATTCCAACATTCTCCATCTGCGGCAGTCATTATTAGATCATCGGCAGGGTGACTCCCAGGACTGCTCCGTAGTCTCTTTGTGTAACAGGAATCACACCTTTTAAATAAATAAAGAGCGCGTGAAAGGATTTGGCTACTGTTTGAATATCTGACTTGGGTTTAAAGCTGGGCAGAAAGGAAGACAAAAATGTCCATATCAGAGATGTTCAGCTCCTCTTTCGGGGTGGAGGAGCATGCAAAGGCGCGCAACGAGAAAACAATGACAAGTTAATTATGAAAGACAAAAACGGCGGTGAAAGATTAGTTAGTATTCAAATCCGTTTCTGTGTCTGGGGATGAGAAGCGAGGAAGGCTTAGCAATGCTTAAAGATCTGCGGGCAAAAAACACTTCTTTTTTGCCTTTCAAGTCCTCCCTGTACCAATTCCCTCTGCTTTTTTATTTGATATCATCACTAACATTTATGTCTGGGGATGGACGGAGTCCATAAGCTGCTCATTGTCTTCAGTTTGACCAGGTGCTTGGCACCAAATCGCAGCCGTCACACTGCCAGCAGCGGTTGGCTTCGGCGCAGTTCTGCAAATATATTATTCTCCTCCAGTCCTGCGAGGAGATGCAGAGGAAGAGCACATTACAAACAGGTATAATAAAGAAAAGACCGGCATAAAGGTTTCTGTCAGCTTGCTACGCACTTTTGGGGCGAGAAGGACTGAAGCTGTATGAGTCTCTCACTCAAATTGACCTAAAATCCAACTTAGCTGTTTCTGAATGTTAAACTAAAAGTATTTTAACAGAAGCAGCCACACTTTAGTTTTAAGTAAGCCACTAATATGTTAATTTTCCTGTAAAGTTCAAACGCTGTCTGTTTTTGAGGCACTATCAAAGTTGTTTGTTTGACAATTCCGACCAGCCAGACATAGCAACAACAACTCGACCAATGGTGTGACTTTGGGGGTGGGGCTACATGCTCCTCTGACCAATTGCTGTCAGGGAGTGTTTGGGAAACCTGTTTGATACAGTATTTTTTTTTTAATCAGTTTTTTGTATGAAAATTACAACCATTCAGATATAGCAACAATTGCTCAACCAATAGCATGAGTTTGGGGGTGAGGCTACATGCTCCTCTGACCACTTGCAGACAGGGAGTGTTCGGGAAACCTGTTTGGAACAGTAATTTTTTTCAAATCATTTTTTGTTTGAAAATTCCAACCATTCAGACATAGCAAGAATTGCTTAACCAATAGCATGAGCATCTACTCATCTGACAAATTGAAGACAGGGAGTGTTTAAAAAACTTTTTTGCAAGTGATTACTTTTTTTCCAGTTTTGTTTGGTGAAGCTAATCGCACAGAAACTACTCTTCAGATTTAAAAGCAATAAAAACACATTATTCCTCACTGACTTTCCTATTACACCTAAACAAATACAGATGTTCACCACTGTTTTTTTTTTTATACAGCACCAAATATGCAAACATACACCTTCATTCACCCATGGGACCGAAAAATACAGTCCAGACTCTCTCTTTTGCTAAGCTGCTCTTTTGCTACAGCAAACTCAGCAAATAAGATAAGAGTTCAAAATTCAATTATGTAGCGCTAAACAAGATAATAATACAAATCCTACAGAAAGAAGAGTGTGCTTAAGAAGTCAACCGTGCGTCTGCGCTCCATCAGGCAGCTAATTTAAATACACTGACAAGATGACCCATGTGTTGAGAGGAATCGCGAGCTTGTGATTATTCCTCCCAACTAATCTAATTACAGATACATGATGGAAGAGACTACAATTTACAAAAGCAGATCTAAATATGTTTCTTTAAATCTAGAAAGGGTACATTCATTTTTATTGTAGCACTCCTACAATACATGTCACAAATGTGTAAAAGTTTATGTACAATTTGATCAGAAGGTATAACCTAAATAAGCCAGAGCCAGAAATCAATTAAATGTATTTGATTCTTGGCTCTCAGGAATCAGCATGTTAGAATGATTTCTCAAGGATCAAGTGACACTGAAGACCAGGTTAATGGTGCTGAAAATTCACATACCATCACAGCAATAAATTACATTTTGATTTATATTAAAACATACATATCTGTTTTATTATCAAATACATTCAGCCTTGGTAACAGAACAGACTGTAAATATGACAAAAAAAAATGACAAGATGCTGCAAAATCATAGAAAAAAAATCTGCAAATCTTATTGCAATGTCATCTCTGGTCACAGGCTACAACAAACAAAGACTCTCAAGAACAAGATATTTTAAATGCACTGGTTGGAAAGACTCAATTCCCTCACAAGAGAAACTAAGGAAATATTTTATAGAATAATGAAGGAACATGAATCTATTTGTGCAACTATAATTGTCAAATTCTGCATGGTTCCCATGCCTAAAAATCAATCGCAGTATTAAAAATTAAAGCTTTTACAAACAAACAACTTAGTGTTTTCCTGATCAAATATTGCTGTCATTTACAAACTTCATCTGAAGAAATGAGCAGAAACATAGAGGGTAAGTTATTACTATTATACCAATCTGTGACAACTTCTCAATCTCGCAACTCTGGAGCTCATTTCTGGCCTAGCAGCAAGTGAGCTTGTTCATGCACATAATACAAGTTTGACTCCGTCGTGTTTGGATGGTAAATCTCACTCTCCAAAACCTCCACAAGATTTGCATTCACTGCTAACAAGATTAGGGTTAAAGGTTAAGTTTCTTTGGGACCTCAAATAAATAGCTTATGAATGTTGTATTTGAATCTAGCAAGATACTCACAAAACAAGGGTTAACATAAGCATTTTAAGTTTGGCTTGTCATTTCTTGATTTAATTTCATCAAGCAAGTGCTCACTTAATAAACCAAACAGTCTGGTAGAGTCCTTAAAGATACATGGAGGTCAAGGTCTTCTCCAAGAAGTTTTCACAACAACCTACAGCTCACCTCCACAGGTAGACACGCATTATATCGCACGTACACTCATGTTCAAGTTGAATGTAATGCTATACGCAATTAGAGCTTTGGTGCATTGTGAAGAAGATAAGGACAAAAAGAGTGCCAGTGAACTGATTCCGTGTCCATGGCGCTGGGTCAAAAAAGCCTCAGCGTTTAAAAGGAAGGTTATAAATACTCTGTGCACTCTGAGTCAGCTGTGCACAAAATACCCTTCTGTTCCTCCTGTCACCTCCTGGTACCTTCACGCTATGTGGACATATCGGAGCAGCAAGGGAAGGAGGGATGAAGAGAGGGGGAGAGATGAGAGGGAATGGGGGGGACCAGGGGGTGAGGGATAAATTAGCCAAACCACTTAGGTGATTTCAACTAAAATTAGCCATACAGCCTGTGGGCTCCATCAATTCTCAACTTCCTGAAACTCTGACAAGCATGGGGCAACTTTCTCCCAGTGCCCCGGAGAGTCGATGCTCCCTCCCCTTTCCTCCTTTCGTTAGTGGAAGATTCTCTCCTCCGTGATCAACATCTCTCCACTTCACTCTTAGCATCGTATGAGTGAGGATGGACTAGTCAGATGTTAATATTTTAGTTTAGTCCAACAGTTATGGTTTGCATGTTAAAGCATGTTTTACGATGTTTAACTTTTACACTTTTTTCAGTGATGCTGTAAAAGGACGATGCTGTAAAACTGTACTTAAGAAGGGAATTTACTTCATTCTTAAAATCTAAAGAAACTATGAAGACCCTTTTGTGTCATGGATGTCAAAGGTTCTTCATGGAACTATAGATGCCAGACTAGTCAAGAGTGGTATTCTTTTTTAACTTTAATATTTTAGTTTAGGAACAAAGGCCAAAAGTTACAGTTTACATCTGAAGCATGCTTGAGAACAATTAAATAAAGGTCCCAAAGGAGGGGTTTCACAATCACACCACAGAAGGATTTCTGGTTCCCCAAATCAGTTCTTAAAAGAACCACATTTTCTAAGTTTGAAGAATCTTTTTCTACTATGAAGAATCTTTTGTGCAATGGAAAGGTTTCATGGATGTCAAAGGTTCTTTGTGGAACCACAGATGCCCAATAACGAACCTTAATTTTTAAAAGTGCAGAAGCATCCCAAAACTTTCGGTTCCCAATATCTTACCACTTTAGAAAGCAAGAATGTTTCTTATGTCCGAGTCCCTTACTTGAGTGTCCAATCCTGCTCTTGTAGGTGCTACCTTTCTGCAGAATTAAGCCCAACCCTAATTAAACGCACCTGAATCAGCTAATCAAGGGATTTAGGATAATTACAAACTTTAGGGGCAAGTGTGTTAGAGTAGGCTGAAGACAACTTCTGTAGGAAGGTGGCCTTTTTTCGAGGAGCAGAATTGTGCACCTTTGCTTCTAAAAAAGACATCTGATAGGATTCTGATCCTACTAACACAATTATATAAGCGTATACAAGGCAAACTAGTTGACTAGTTCTTCAGACGGCCCACAGACTATATATTTTCCAGGCCTTCCAGTTGGACAAGTCTATTTCCAGGACTACCAGCAGGACATATTTAAGGACTGTCCTAAAGAAGTCGTTTGAATGGGGCTTGATCCTACTTGCATAGTTATCCAGGGCTACAGCTAGGCTAACTAGTCCTTCCTACAACCCAAGGACTAGTCAATCTACAAAACTCACAGTCTTGCACATCACTTGCACCGTCTGCAAAACAGACCATACGGCTTTACACGGGACGTTCGCAAGATTCCCCGACATCGGGCCTCCCAGTGGGACGAGGGATGGACATGTTTCATTCAGCCCAAACGGCACAGATGTGCCCATAAACCCGCATCACGGCCCGTCTCGGAAAAACGCACCACGCTGTATGATTAAGGAAGACAAATGACTGTGAAGAGCTGTTCTCTCTCGCCCTCTGATTCAAAGAGACGGTTGAGTGAAACCACTTTCTCCGAGACTGCACCAATATGTGCCGCTCTGCCTCACATGCTCCCTGCCTCTCTCTCTTTTTCCCAGGTGTTCCTTCCGTCTGTTGACTCACTCGGAGCTCATAGAACTCAAACCACATGCTTTCACTCCCGTCTTGCCTCTACCGGGTCATTCGACGAAGCAGGTGCCATTTGTCTTTGAATATATGTGTAAGGATTTATTCAAACAATGAATATCTAATGGAATCTAATACTGTTTTTGATTTTTTTTTTTTAAATAAAGGGTTTATGATATGAAGAACCTTTAAATAGCGAAACAAACGAACACCTTTCTGAGGTGCAAGTTAAAAGAGAAGACATGCAAAATGTGCAGAGCTGTGGGTCCCCAGGAACAAGTTTGAAAACCACTGCTTTAGGGAACCCAACATGGTTCGTCTGTGGTATCAATGGTTTTTGGAATCTTTACTTTTAAGACTGTAAATCAACCAAAATAATTTTTTTTTCACAATGAGAATGGCTTATATGGTCCATTATCACCTCTTTTTCCAACTTAAACAAGCTATGTTTTAAAAAAGAAGTATAAACATTGTTTTGTCCACAGGATGTCAGCCCTGTTACTATTATATTTTCCTTCTTTTAAACAATGAACTATATAAAATGAATCAAACAAAATTCAAATGAACTTTTAGAACAAGTCAAAATCTCCTCTTTTTTATAACTGAATTCTTTCTTATGCTTTACAGCAGTTGGCAGTCTTAAAAAGTCAACCCTGTTACTAAGATTTTGCATAGCAAGCAACTTGTATTCAGAAAGTTAATATTTATAGAAAAATCAGCATTACATTTGCTTTCTTGTGTAGACTCACAGCCTTGTAAACTGTAGAACTGTCACCCTGTTACCGTAAACACATATTTACAATACAAAAATTAATACATCCGATGATATAATTTTTTTAAATTTAGTCATACAATGCAAATATTTTATTAACATTACTACACTATAGAATGTAAACTTTTTTTGTAAACAAGTACATTCTACCAAAAAAAAAAGTACTGTTATTTTAAAAACAATTATCTTTTTGAACTGGAAAAGTCACCCATTCCTTCCTTTTTTCTCCAACGTTACCATTTCATGGGGTCACTGCCTTTTTAATAGGGGTAGTGTCATTTGAGACCAAGAATGCTGAATCAGATTTAATTTTACAAGTGTCAATGACTCTAAAAGAATGTCATTGATAGGTTTGTCCTTGCAGTGTACCAGACGTTCGCCCTTCAAAATAAAAGAAAAACCGGGCAGCATATGGGCCAACGTTTAAGCCCACCTGCTTCCCACAGGCGCCCTCTCTCTGTGCCCATACCAAATGGCCAGTCTTAGTCTCTATCTTAACAGACAGGTGGCCAACCTGCCCTGAAAAATTAATTTCACATTTATTGTTAGTGTGTGTCAGGCCTCTCTCTAGACAGCTTGTACGACGGGGCCGTATCCCATATGGTGCCCTATGTAAACCAATTCATCACCAATTCCAGAAAGATAATGATATTTCAGATTAATATTCAAATGCAGGTATAAAATGCAATTAGAAACATGTGTAAGTTGTTCAGTTTAACATGAGCCCAAAAACGGCTGTGGGAAATGTTCATATTATTACGCACATGCTCAAAACAAACTCAAAAAGGCAGAAAATGTGCTGCTTTGACTCGACATATAATCAGACAGGCGTACATGGGTATAGAAAAAAAAAAAACACTGACTGCTTTGGTTTCCTGCCTGACTGACTAACCAGACCCACAGACCCCAAACAGATGAAGATGAAGATATTTCCGACGCTCCACTCAAACCAGCCGAGCAGGCGAAACTGACCTATTCCTTAATCATTTTTAATGAAGACAATATGAGCTGGTGGTTCCGCTGAGACGGCGCATGCTTAAGCGTCTCCCTGATCTGAGAACAGCCACAAAAATGAAGCTGATGAATCCTAAATCAGGAATTGTGAATTCTGAATCGCTCTCCTCCCAGTGTACCTTTCCCCCACAGACTCCTATATCCGTTTGTCCAATTAATGGGAATATTACTCCAATTAAAATGTCACATTCAACATGAATTTCATGTGAGCTTGACGATGGCTTAGTGGGCTTGTTAAATTCTTCAGTGCAGGAAGAACCACTGCCAAAGCCATAATTATAAAACTGCACGAAATAATTTATTTAGACAATTTAGTGTCATTACATGTGACGGCTTGGTGATAACATGCCCAAACAAAACTTCACACTGTACAACACAGCCAATGGAGTGGATTTTATTTAGATTCAATAAGAGTGAATATAATTACAGAATCTAAGAGCTGATGTTTGCAATGAGGAAATATATTTGTTTGGTTATATTGCTCGCCTTGCGCTCTGATTCAAAAATGTCTAAAGGGGGTGAGTGTGAACATCTGCAAGATATTATAAACTCGTGTTTGATTGAATAATCCAGTGATGGTAAAGTCAACATGAAACAGACATTGTATTGTTGGAAAATGTGAGAGAATACTCGCAGAGAAAAATAAAGTTATAGTTCAGGATGTACTGACACATAAAAAGTGGCTCTACTTCAGTAAGGGTTTTTAAAACTGGGGTCCCATGAGGATGCTAGAAGACCACAACCAATGTATTACAATTGCATTTTTAGGGCTATTAATGTTGACTTAATACACAATCAAAAAATTTAGAATCACGTTTTTCTTAAAGAAATGAAAACATTGCGAATAATAAACCTGAAAAGTTCTTTTTTTTGTTTTTGTTTTTTAAACATAAGATTAGAATAAAGTGTTTCTTGAGTATCAAATCCTCTTAAAATAATTTCTGAAGGATCATGTGAAACTAAAGACTGGAGTAATTACAGTTATTTTAAATTGCAAATGGATTTTACAATATTTCTGTTGTTACTGTGTTTCTGACTAAATAAATACAGCTTTGGTGAAAAAAGGACCATATATATGTTATTTAGTCATTTAATTGCCTAGTAATTACACAGTAATAACATTGTACTGCAATACATGGTAATTTAGCAAAATATGTTGCATAGTAATTTAATTTAAACACGAAAAAGCAAATCCATACCTAGGTAAACACTATTATTATTATTATTATTATTATTATTATTATTATTATTGTTGTTGTTGTGTCTATTACTCATTAAGTTTAAGGAAGTACCTTACATAGAAACATACATGCAAAATACACAGAAATTATTTTTTAAGTGTCTTAATCTTTTAGATGAGCCAAATACATATTTTAGGAAACAAGTCACAATATAATAAAATGTATCTTTCTTTTTATTTATAAAATCAAATTTATGCTTCATATAAATAGAGAGAGAGAGAGCAACAAATAGTATTAAAAAGAGTAAAAAGTGAACAAATTTGATTTCGTGTTAGCTCTAATATCTAATACAAGGCATATACTGTACTAGTGGCTAAATTGAGACAGCTCTATGATTTGGCACCTCCGTACAGTGGTGTGCAGCTGGTTGTCTGTTTATCAGCTCTACCTGTGATGTGAGATCCTCTCTGTATGCCTCTGTAGTCCTAAACACCACTGAGCACCTGTAATTTGTCAGCAGCGGTGTTCAGACAGCCTGCCAGACGTACAGGGGGTCAACCTAAATTAAAACCTTTTGATCGCACCGCTGTTCGACATTAGAAAGCCCGCTGCTGCTTTTCACCAATTATGCAACCGTCAACATCTGTTTGTTCCTCACCATCTTAGCACTTGGCCCTCGAAGCTGTAATGTTACGCAAGAAAGCCGCCCATCTCAGATCTAGGTCTAAACTAAACATCGCGACTTACCACAAGTAGCGCTAACAATAGCACTGGATGTAGACGTTAGACGAAAACCAAACCGAGTTTCGCTGGAACAATAGAGCGACTTTCTATAGTTCCTGCAGGAAGAGAGTTAACTTCAACACGTATGAAAATAGATTTATATTCTTCATGACCTCCACTCTCTCTGGCTCGGGCTGAGTTCTTTGCAAATATATGCAGACAAATGTTCCGATCTCTAAGGGGAACATTCTCTGGGAATATCAGAGCGTTTCTTACCTCACATTATATTTCGGGCTTTATCTATTGTTTGTGTCTGACAAGGTGCTCCACTGAATCAGCCGGCCTGTTATATCAAATTCAGTGTAATAACCTCCGGCCTACTTTTGGGAGAAGGAAAAAATGAGAGAGAGACGGAGGAAAGTCGTAAGACAAGGGAGAAGTTACGATGAATAAGAGAGGAGACTTCCAAGGACACGCTGGACTTCCTAATGGAGTCTCCAGGAGCGGCGATGTTGGCCCAGAACGAGGTGAAGAGGACAAACAGGATTCCTGGCCAGACGCGGAGGAACGCTGAGGTCAAACGTCAAGAACATCCCATGCTCGCTTTTCTGCGAGCAAGTAAAGAGAGCATAAATGACTGAAAGCGCTTCATGACTGTAAGAATTACCACCAGTTTTATGATAGGAGTCAAAATCTGCTAATAATTTAACAATAGTTTAAAATAAGTGATTTTTCTGTATTATTTACAACTCAGGATCTGTATTTTCATGTGATTAAATGAAATAAATTATTTATAAGAGACAATAAAAACAAGTCACTAGCATCACAACAAAAAATCCCTGGTAAAAAAAAAAAAAAAGGAAGAAGAAGAAAAAAAGCTGCGATAGCTGAACGTAACAGTTTTGACAAGTCAAACATGTCAGTCTCTGAGTAAAATGCAATGTATTTAAGCCATTGAATGAACGTTATTGGGTAAAACAAGTTTAAGCTCCAGCGTGGATGTGCTGTCCCTTAAATAAGATTGAGCTACTGATGTCACATGGGAAATTTTAAAGGGTTAGTTCACCCAAAAATAAAAATTCTGTCATTAATTACTCACCCTCATGTCCTTCCAAACCCATAAGACCTTTGTTTATCTTCAGAACACAAATTAAGATTTTTTGATGACATCAGAGAGCAATCAGACCCTCCATAGAGAGCAATACAACTGAAATGATCCAAGATCCAGAAACGCAGCAAAAACATCAGTAAAACAGTCCATATGACATCAGTGACTCAACTGCAGTTTTGCGACGCTAATAAAAACAAAAATAACACAATTTAACTCTACCATTCTTCTCCCGTGACTTGCTCTCTAAAATGGCGGAAGATGCATCACAACGTAAGCGTATCTTCCTCTTGGCGCAAACAGCCACAGATTACGCACATGCGCGTGCTTTCCCCCGGATGTAAACAAGGCGTTAAAGCGTGCATATGTGCTGCATTGTAATTAGTAAGTAAGTAAGTCACGGGAGAAGAACGGTAGAGTTAGATTATGTTATTTTTGTTTTCTTTGCGCAAAAAAAAGTATTCTCTTAGGGCGGCAAAACTGAAGTTGATCCACTGATGTCACATGGATTGTTTTACCAGTGTTTTTAGTAGATTTCTTAAAAACTTAAAATTTAAAAACCCCTTGCATATCTATAACTGTTTAAGACAGTAGGGTCACAGCGTGAGGGTTTCTTCAAAATTCAGCTGCAACATGACAATATGGAACTTTTGACAGTTTTCGTCATCTGCACAGATTACAGCCGTGGTTTGATGGAACGCTGCAGGTTGAGTGCGTAGAAATGCACATGCTGTTGTTTTTGGCGATGGCTGAGGCTCATGGGAGATTTATGACACTTTAGAAATATATAGCCTGTCAAGTGGAGGCACTTTCAACAGAAAATGCTTATTTTCCCTATTAGACCTCTCCAGTGCACTTCAGAAGCACACGCGCACGCTCCCACATCAATGGACTACATCAAAAGCTGCTCAGAGTAATAGAGTGGCAAATGCTTCAGTACACAGAACTGTAAATGAACACAGACCTGTCTAGATTGAAGTTTAAACAGCTCACATATTTTATACAATTATAGATTTTGATTAAAAATCTGATGAAATAATATGAAACTTTTTGCCTGCACATAACCTGAAAATAATCTGCCATATTAATTCAATCGGCTTGAACCTGTAACATAGTAGAAAGTACTGTTTATAACAAAGTTATAATAGAAAACATAAAAAAGAAACATTTTTAATACATACATACTTAGTTATTAACACATTTTAATATACACTTTTCATTCATTAAAGCATCTTGAATAAAATGTCATTAAAATATTAAGCAGCACAGCTGTTTTCAACTTTGATAGTTAAACATAAATCATAAAATCTTCCAAAAATGTAGAAAAAAAAAATTAGGAAAGGTAACATTTAGTTACTGTTGCTCTCTATGAATTTTCATGTAGAATTTGCTCAGAATGTGTACAGAATTATTATTTACTTTATTATATATATATATATATATATTCCCTAGTAGATAAACTGTTAAAAAGCAAGTCTTGGTTTTTGTAAATATCTATGGACTGGAGACACATGGGTAACGAAGATCCTAAGATGCTTTGGTGCCAAAGTTATCATTAACACCCAAAAGAGAGGCCTGATTAACCCATTTTAAGAAACATTTTAACCAAACTGATGCACTGTACGGTATTTAATTTCAAACTACTTTCTCCTCTTTTGCTGCCATCTTGAGCTTTGGGCCTACGATAATTCCATATGCCTCCATCAAAACAAGCACTCGAGGGCTTTATTGGTAAACCATCAACTTTTAGTTGAAAGTAAAACAAATGACAGACGTTCGGGCCCCTTGGCGTCACAGAGCGCGGGCATCGCAGCAAAGACATGCAGTCCGACAAAAGCCCGGCCAAGCCTGAGCTGGATAGAGGTAAAAGACGCTCCTCCTCAAACGAGCACATCGTTCTTCAAAAGCCTCCTGCTATTACCGGCGCTTCATCAAGACACTCGAGGGGCCGGTTTACCCCCATCGGGCCGCCTGGAGCTGCCGGCCAGCCCGTGTCCCTGCGAGGAGCTGCCGCGAGGGGAGAGATGGGGCTCGGACCCGATGGGTCCTCCGAGCCGGGTCCGTGCCGCACGGCTGAGGCTCCCGCCAATTCCCAGTCCAACTGTCACTGCTGGCACGGGCCTCCACCCCTTCAAGCACATAATCTGTGCTCGCATGGCTGTTAAAGCCCTCCGCCATCATCGCACAGCCCGTCTCTGTCGCACACACACGGGACTGCAGAGCATTGTCTGCGACTGTGCGCTTCTGTCATCAGATTTGAAAGGAAACAAAAGAACTCTACAGTGTTTCTTCTTTCTTGATCTGTAACAGGAAAACTTTGGTGCATTTGTCGTCCCACAATTCAAACCGCACAAGAGCGCCGATTCTAAAAATAGAATGCTTGCATCGAATATTATGTTATTACAAATAATGAATAAGGAAGACCGCACCCATGCACTAAGATGTGAGTGGAAAACACGTAATCTGCTTGAAAAATGTTGAGGAATACTACAATCAAATTCTTCAAAGAGTCAAATGTGCTGTCAGTCTGTTCCATAATTTTACCAAATTATTTTTGGTTAATAGGATTGAAATTACAAAAGGCACAAAGTAATTAAAAAAATACATGCTTCCTTCAAAACTGCACAGAAAAGTCTCTTAAAATGTCACTTTCAATTTAGCAATGGAGGCTAGAGTGGCTTTTCTGCCCGTTTCTTAATCAGAACCTAAACCAGTAGCAAACAGTAAATATATTTAAATTAGCAAACAAAAATATATCTGGAACATCTGAATATTTAATTATTGAAAGTTAAAAGTATCAGCATTACTAATTTCACTTTTGCGCCACTGCCACATGCAAGCTGCAAACACCTAGCAATAAAATTCAGAATTCAAGCTCACATTTTGCCATTACAATGAAGGAAAATATAAACTTTTGAGAAAAACTGATAGAAGTCATTCATTCCGAAAAGGTTCTTGACTGGAAACTGAAACAACAGATAACAAAAACCTCCATCAGAACCAGATCCAAAACAAAACAATCTTCTTTCTCACAAACATCCTCAATAATACTACAGTCTCATACTTTGTAAAGATGGCAGTAAATGTGTCACATGGTATCCACCGCATCAATCTCAGCACACATGGAAGACTTCCCACTGCCATTCTTCTCTCCACATCTTCCAGTGACAAAGCGTTAATGTTGCGCACATCCAGGTGAGAGCGTGGAGCGTGTCACAGAGCGAAAAATGGCCGAGCTCGCCATGCTCAGCCGTCTCCTTTAATTGGGTAAAACAAAGTAATTTGAGTGCAGCGCAGGGGGGCGTGAGGGGCTAAATGACAGGACAGAAGGTCAACGCTTCTCCCTTACTCCACCAAGCGTCATCCACCAACACGCCCAGCATGATTTTGAGTTAATATTGAGATCTATTATCCAGCAGCCCTCCGCCATCTGCCCCACACGTGCGTGCCGGCTCAGGCAATCAACTGTACGTGCTGTGAGAGACAGGGCTACAGTGCATTTTTCAGCTACTGTATGTGTGCAGTGCATTGTGGGTCTATCTGTCTTGTCATGTGGTTTAGTCATGAAACTTCACTGCATCTTCTGTTGCGGTGCAACAGTGGTGATTTCTCACGTAGTCTTGGATTACGTAGTCTAAACCCTAAATGGCATGGTACAAATGCACAAATAACTAAAAATATGGGTTAAAAGAAAACGAGGATCACAAGTAACTGGGTATTAACGTTATTGTGATATATTAAAATATAGATCATTTAAATTTACTTGAAATCAGTCAAAAATGTGTTCTGCCCCCGTTTTATGAGCTATTCCACAATGCGAAACACACTGACAAAGAAATCCTCTCACGCTTATCATGTAACAGTGGAGTAACAAGCTATTTGTGGCAAAAAGACAATCGAGTGGTTTTCAAGGAACCTTTCCAAGAGCGTTCAGCTGAGGGTCAGGAAGAACAACAGCAGATCCTTTAGGGAGGTCACGCTGGTGTTTCGACAAAGTATGAAGATTACACCACTGTGAGATAACCGGAGCAGTGCCTCAGGTGCACACACACACACACTGAACGCATTGGTTTCAACACAGAGCTATTTCCACATTCCTCTGGCCGCTGGCCTGCTCAGATGTTTCAACAAAGCAGCTGTGGTTTTCAATGAAAGGAAGAAATAACAGAGAAAGAAAAATGTTTAGGGGAGTTACTTCAAACAGATGAATACTTCACATACCAAGTCTGCCACCATGCACATCAAAGCTATTCAAATTGAATATTTCGTTCTGTAATAATATCAACATTACCTTTAAATGCAGTGTAAGCTTATTGAATTACAAAAGAACATTGCATCTCTTTTACCTGATCTACTTCAGTTAGAAAAGAGATGTGTATTGCTCGTTGCATAGAGTTAAAAATTTGAACCCTCAAATTAAATATAACCTTAAAAAAAAACTCAAATCGTATTTCTTTTAAAAGTGTGCTGAGGTGATCTGACATGTTTTGTCTGGTTACAGATAAACCAGGCCAAACCATTAAAAATAGTATACTTACACTACAGAGAAAGCAAGGTATTAGAATATCACAGAGGTAAGGGTGAAGACCTTTGACTTGGGCCAGTAAGTAAAAAGCTAAACACCATAGCAACCACATAGCAACAAGCTAAAAAAAACCCACTCTTAATACATTTGCAACTGCATATCAATGCCTTTCGCAACACCCTAGCATTTGATGGCAAGTTACAGCTAAAGCACTTTGCAGCTACTACAAATGACTGCCTGTGTATGTTGTTTTTCTCCCAGGTGCGGCACATTCTCAGATCAGGAGATGTGCAACGCTTTGGGCTATGTTGGCACAACCTTCCTGGGAATAATCCTTTAATGTGTCCCATGAATTTGCATGAAGCGTTGTGGGGGAGGGGGGTTGCTGCTCACCTATAAGCAAGTGTGTACCACAGGGCTCTGTGCTAGGCCCAATGCCTTTAGGGCTCAATCAGGTGTTATATGTCTGTTTTAGGACACTGCCATCAATCTCCCCCTGTCCATTCGCTCTCCCGCATGGGATCAAATCACCACCCTCAAGTACGTACTTAAGCATTGCGTCCCAGCTGCCAGCTTTTGTGCTCTGACGGTACTTATTTGTCAGTTCTTTGTTACACCTAGCTTTGGTTTCCTGCCTGCGCAGTCTCTGCAGAACAAATTGGTGGTAAAACTCATATTTTTACCACCTAAAAGCTGATTGACATTTTCAGTTTTTCCACATATAACCTTCACCCTGTGGATTTCTGCATGTGTAATAACGGCTTAGCAACTGTTGGCTTCCAACTTACTTATCTTATTCATCAAAACAATTGTCAACAATTTAGATAACAAAAAGTCTAAATCAGTGTTATTACAAATATGTATGTCACAGAAACGGGATAATCTGCTATTTTGCATGAACAGACGCAAGTCATGCTTGGCACATTTACATGATGCATTCATGACTCATTATCTTTATTGAGGGCAGGGGTACTGAGTGAACGACAAGTAATTCAGTCATCTTGACAGACTCAAGTATCGTGGAAACAACTGTGCTACTCGTTTTTGTTCACCGAGGTGTTCTTTTTATTAGTTTTTCCTCTTCGGCGCTGAGTGATAGAGCATGCGGCACTGAACATTAGGCCTCGGGCCACAAGGAGGGCGAAAGTGAGTGGGGAACCTATGTTGACACCTCGCTGGCTCTGTTAATCCGACCTGTGAGTGATGGCTGGGAGTTTGAAAGGCACTTTGTCCAATTAGAACCGTGCAGCAAATTTCCACCTGGCCCTGACAGAGATGAAGTGGCTCTTTTGAGAAGACACAGTGGCTTCCAGCCAGGTAAGAGAGAAGTCCAAAAGGTTCTAGTCCAGCTAGCAATTAACAAACCTCCACTGGACAACCCCCTAAATGCAAATTGAAATATAATGAGAATTCTCACTATCAATTAAAACCAAAGAATGTCATTCACCTTGGCACCTTTCAAAAGCAGACAAACTGCCATGCGCTATGTTAACACCACAGCGAAGGGTCAATCACTGTCACAGGGAAGGAAGTCACAGAGCAGTGTGCAGCAAATGGACTCCCGCCGATACAAATGACAGATGTGTCTAATAAATAGCCTGACACATAATAATTTCAACTCTACCTATTTTCTTAAAGTGTATCTGCAGACCACAGGTGTAATTTCAACCGTACAAATGGGAAAAATGAAACATTCATTCAGCTTATTCCCTCAGTGTCGTAGCAGTGGGCCATTAAACTACTTAAGAGAAGCCAACTTCCCTGCGACTACTTTGTGTCAGCGTTTTCATGCACATTATATGTGACAATCATTCCCAAAATTAGCCTTACATTTGAAACCAAAAAAGGAAAAATTTACCCAAAAAACAAAAACACTATTCAAAAATCCATACGCTGCTACTCTTTCATGATGGTTGGATCCTAGACATTTAAGAACCAATTACACTTTACTGATGTTCAACCTGCACCATTATTCAAAAGGTAAAGATTACAAGTGAATAATGACATACATTTTTGTCTGTTTAACAAGCAATGACTTTAAAGACTTGAAAAATTAATTTCATAGAGATTTTTTTGGTTGTTTCTGGAGCTTGACATGCCATAGTCATTAGGAAATGTCATCGGATGGAGACAATCTATTTGAAGAAATGATTTCATGTTCCAAAGAACAAAACACTGCCTACGGGTTTATAGGGTGAATAAATAAGTATTCATTTACGGAAATCACAAAGGCTTGTGCTCCTAAGATGGAAAAGCAGATGATTTGATAAACAAATTCTGAAAGTATCTTGCTGTTTGAGCAGATGCATATCAAGATTAGTCAAATTTGCGTCCAGATCAGTGTAACACAACCTTTACCATCCCACAGATGAGTTTCAGAAAAAGTGTTGGAGAATTTCCTCAAACACAGTGGCACCACTGTCCTCCAACTTTTTCTTCGTTAAAATGCAATCAATTGTTATACGTCTGCCAGCCATGTGGCACAAACTTCAATCTTTTAATTTGAAATTAATGCACCAATTATAATGGGGTCTCGGAAAGGAATAATTTCACATTTCAAAATCCTTGAACATTAACTGATGGCTTCCATCTTCCCATTTCTGTATGTCTATTTCTGTCTGTCACATAAAAATAGGGTTTTAATAACCTGACATGGGGTTAATTATTGCATTCCGGGCACCACATTAGGAAAATAAAGTGGTAAAACACTGATCGATAAGGCTGGTAAACTTTGGCCTGAAGATGGAGGGACGTGATTGGTGCAGCAAACATGACAGCGGGAGAGCCCTGTTCTCCATCACTGCCAGAGTCCAGTGGAAACGTCGTTCTCCATCACTGCTGCATCAATTCCACACATCCACAAGCTGAGATTAACTATTCATTATGTAAAAGAGAAATCTCATCTTCTGTTTATGACATCACATGGAAAAAGACTAGGTCACAAGTTAACAATCCAAAGTTTCCAACAGTCTTGCGGACATTGTAAATCAGAATTACTCAGTGGCCAAATGCAGTCTGGGTAAAATGAGAGTGCTCAGAATCAAAGTAACAGTCTTTTTGTTCACTGTTAGATTATGTGTTACATCATTAAGTGAATGAAAATAATACTAATAAATTACAGACTTAAAGGGACGGTTCACCCAAAAATGAAAACTCACCTTCAAGTTGTTCCAAACCTGAATGAGTTTCTTTCCTCTGTTAAAAACAAAAGACGATATATTGAAAGAATGTGGGTAACCAAACAGTTTCTGGCAGCCTTTGACTTCGGTAGTATGGGAAAAAAAATATACCAATTCAATAGGGACCATTATATTATATATTATATATTATATTATATATTATATATTATATTTTTCAAAATGTCTTATTTTGTGTTCAGCAGAAGAAAAAAAACAATGTTAAATTGTCAGAGTAAATGGCTTAAAAAAATATATAAAACATTGTTTTTATTCTGCATGTAAAAAGTTATTTTTAACACTGAAATGAATACTACAATAAATGAATAAATACAACAAAGCCAGTCTTTCTACAGAATAACTGTACAAACTACTACTACTACTTAATTGAGTACATGAGTCAACCATGACAAAAATATTAATTTGTGTCTATTACAAAAATTAGGAATGATCAGATTATGACTTGATATTTTTATTGAAAATCTGCTTAAATCTATGTTACAGGATTTAAACAAAAAAACTTTAAAATATATTTAAAAAAAAGTTAAACAAAGGACCATTCTCAATATCATACAAGCTTTTTGTGTATAACACCAAAGTTGGTATCAAGAATTGTGGAAGTCCTGGTATTATCGACTGAGATTTTGGCATCATGACAACCCTTAATTATTCAAATTAAACTGATAAATGAACAGAAGTGCACATGGCTTAATTTAACATAATTTAATAAGTACCTAAAAGGATAATGGTAGAATAAATGGTGAAATCTCAGCCTGAGAGAGTTAAGTTGAAGGTCAGGAAGGACAAACCAAGTCCTCGGCGAAACCTTGTCCCCTCCCAACCACTGTAAGACATTTAAATAAGAATGAACTAATGGATTCACATCCAATGTGACTCAACATGATTAATAGTTATGGGCATTGTTTAACCACTCTGGTCCACTGGTTCACTGTAATTGGTGAACAAAAAAAAAACTAGAGAGTGGGTCTCTGATATTAATAATTAGCTGGCTGAATCGTCACAGGAAGAACCGAGTCTGTCCAAGCCTGCACGATTTTAATCAAAGACTGAAAATAGGAGCTGATTATAATCTGCATTGAGAAGTCACCGGGGGTGTTTGAAGAATACGACATGCCCGGATGTGAGGATAATTTGATTAAGAGCTTGCCGCACCTGAAGGGACAGAATTTCTGTCTCTTTTTAACTCTATTTACTGGATTAGGCGCCGCTTCTTAATCATATATGAATAATCAAGTACATTGAGTGACACTAATTCAAAACGCGGCTTATCTTTTTGATCAGCCCGATTTTTATTTGTTAGGGGACCCGAAATTGTTTTAACAGGGGAAGGATGAGCAGTCACTTAACTTAGTCATCTGAATGCGTGTTAAAATGAGTCAAAATCAATTATACGCCGAAATGGCTGAATAAATGAAAATTACATGCATGAAACACGTCTGGGGCTGTAAGACCTAAAAATTCAATTTGATACGAGCGAGTGAAGAATAGGTGTTTGCGTAATTTATGAGACAAAGAGATACTATGAAAACAAAAAAAGGAGTAAGCTGCACACACACATACGTGAATTACAAGCCAGACGTCGTGACTCCAGTGACTCGGAATTCATGGCAAATACATGCACAGAAAACATCAAGCCAAGTGCAGGAAACGGCCTACTTTAGCATGGCCCTCCTGTGTCTACATACTTGCTTTTATAAGCATGGTAAACACATCTTGTAAGGGAACATTTTAAGATGAAAAGCAGACAATATTACACAATTTCTTTGTCCATTCCAAAGGAAGAGTAAGACAAAATGGAAACTCCATTCTCTTGTTGACTAAGCAAGAATTTGGCTCATTTTAAGTTTGGCTTAAGCTCAACGTCCTAACCTCTAAAAGAAAGAAACTGTTAAAGTATTCACTTTCTATGATCTTTGCCTCTTACTTTTTACATTCCAGCCCAGGTTTAAGTTCTTTAATAAATAAATTACAATGCTTCACTGCTTAAAAAAAAATAAAAAATAATATTTAATTAAGAAATAAAATTTTATATTATATTAAGCCTGCACTGTAAAAATAAATTCAGTAAAATTTGCAGTGACAAATTAATAATAATATTACAAAATTAAGTCTAAATAGATTATGAACTGTTGTCTTAATGTTTTTCTATTATTAGTTTTCAATTAAACACACTGAATTTCAGAAATCTTTTCTTTGTTGTTGTGCTTTACATTTTGTCTTGTGTAGTAAAGTCCATTCACAACCCATCATTCTTCCACCATGTGATATAATTTCTGAAAGAAAAAGGATATTAAACATGGGGGGGGGGGACATAAAAATTGAAAAAATAAATTGTCTCAAAACCATTTATATTCAATTTAACAAAAAAAACATACTTACATAAACTTACAAACTCACATAAATAGTCGCAATGAATTAAACCAAAAAAACACTGATAAAACCATATCAAAACATCTATAAAGCCATGTTTACATAAATTGTTACAATTAATTCAATGAGTACAACTATTCGTGAAACTTTTTTTTTTTTTTTTTAAATGTCATTAACATTTATAAAATTGTCAAATTTGATGTCTAAAAGTTCTTCAAGATCTTGGGCAAATGGCAAAACTACTGCAAAAAGACAAAACCTTATAAAAAGATAATTTATAAAACTATCATTCTATAATTCTCGTTACAACAGCTAGCGATTGTTTGAAATAATCAGATGGCACAAACCAATATGATCTATATGCATACTTTAAGGTGAAACTGACTACGTTTTTCTTTTTGGATGCTTTCAAGTTTCCATTATTCTGACATTAAAAGCAGTCTGCAGCACTTTAGCTTCATTATCATGAGTTGTTTGGGCCTCCAGAAATCCCACTGAGAAATCCTGTCGACCTTGGTCATCCCCTACCTCTCCCATGAGGCCCCGAATGAGAGGCCCATTTCCAGGCCCTGCACCTCAGCATCACGTTCCCACGACACTACTACACCACAGACCTAGTTAGGTCACAGCCCCACCCCACAACATTAAATTTAGACCTCTTTAAAGGCTTCCCATAATGCATCTGGAGTGCATTAATTCATTACTATTTAAACTGTCTATCTCAGATATTAACTTCTGTAAATGGGACGTAGATCTGAGACGTCCCCCGCCGCTGGAGATGTTGCATCAAAATCTGGTTCTTGTCACCAGCGGAGGGCATATTTGCCAGCCCCAGTTCGGCCACTGGTGGCTTTAACTCCAAATTAAGCTCTCCCATCAGAGCAAAACTTTTAGTTCAAAGAGGGTAAACTTTGTCTAATTTGGACGCTGCCACATTAATTATCCATGAAATATCAATATAGGAGATGTGGGACACTTCTTACTTCTAGTAAACTTCAAATGCAGTTTAAAACCGTAAGATTTAAGCTACCTTGGGTGGTGCTTATTTGAAACACTTGCCAAATGTTTCTCGCACCATCTGCAAACTTTTCGACTTTTCAAGACCTACTTTCCTGGAAAGCATTAGAACTTCAACAGGCATGAAATTAATGTTGTTGCATACAAAAACATAAAAAGTTTAGCTACCAAGTAGATTGACAGGAAAGTCAAAGAATCACATGGGTGTTTGGTTCAAGAGAAGGTATTACTGGCGTTTATAGAATATGGCATATGCTATTCTAAAATGACCTGATGTTCTTAATAATATACGTTCAGCTATAAAACAACCACTGCGCCTCATTAATGAATGAAGTATGAGCAAATAATGTTAGTAAATCATTAATAAGACTACGTTTTCATATTGAACTGAATTCAGTGTGAATCACTGCAATTTTTCAGCCTCAATCAGTTCAACGAGTCTAACTAAAATGTAAAATCACCACAATTCACAAAAAAACATCACAATTAATTCAATTATTCTAACTAAAACCACTGGTAGATTGGCAATTGATTCAACAACTACAACTTTTAGCATTAGCTGTTACTAATACCATGCATATTTTTTTCCAAATCACTTAAAAGGTTCATGAATCCATTTTTATGCAAATCACAATTCCATTTAAAAACTGCTATCTAAAAATGACCTGATGTTGTGACTGATGTGTTCAGCCATAAAACAACCAATGGGCCTCATTAATAAAAAAAACAAATACAAGTAATCATTCATAAAATTTATGTTTTCATATTGAAATTAATTCAGTTTAAATCATTGCAATTTTTTCAGCCACAAACCGTTCAACGAGCCCATCTAAAATAAAAAACAATTTGTAAATTGGCAATTAGTTAATCAACTAAAAACATTCATAATCACTATTCTTGTGTGAATTGTTAAAACATTTATAAAAGCATTCTTATATAATTCATCACAACTCAACTATTACAACTAAAATGTAAAACCACTTGTAAATTGGCAATGAATTTAACAACTAAAAGTATTAGTATTAGTTTTGTCCTATACCTATTTTTTTTCCAAATCAGTACAATTGTTCATTAAACCATTTTATGTAAACCTCAATTCAACAACTGAAACCAATATTTGTTAAACAAATACAAATGTTTAATACAAATGTACAAACTTAACATAAATTGTCACAACCATTTAAACTAAAACTGTTAAACTATGGTTGCATTTTTCTTTTTAAAGTCGAGAAATACTCACAAAACCGTTTTATGTAAATCACAATTCAACAACCGAAATTATTCATATCTCTATTGGAATTGTTAATCAATCAAGTAAAAACATACTTTCGTAAACTTGCGCAATGAATTAAAATAAAACTATCAATCATTCGACTACAACTATTTGTAAAACTACACAATCCTCAAATGTACTTAAAATTTTGTAAAATCATTGAAAACGTATTTATAGCTATTCATAAAGCACTTTTTTTCTAAATTGATCAACTACTAAAAAATTCATAAAATTGTCAATCAATTCAATGTCAAAAATCACAGATAAATCTATTCGTACATAAAACATCACATTCAATGAGCAAACACATTCCTACATTTTTGCATGAAGCGAAACTATTCATAAAACCTGTATTAAAGGGGTCATATGATGTTGCTAAAAAGAACATTATTTTGTGTATTTGGTGTAATACAATGTGTTTATGCCGTTTAAGGTGCGAAAAACAGATTATTTTCCACATACTTTACATTTTTGTTTCTCCTCTAAGCCCCACCTCCTGAAACAGGTCGATTTTTACAAAGCTCATTGTTCTAAAAAAGCGAGGTGTGCTCTGATTGGCCAACTATCCAGTGTACTGTGATTGGTATATCAAGTATATGGCGGAAATGTAACGCCCCTTAGCATAGCGTGATGCCGCGTCCCGGCGCTATAACACCAAAACAATAAAACATCAGGTCTGCATTTGTGATCGGAGAAACAACAAACAAACCTTGCGCTTAAATAGTAAGTAGCAGGTTCTTTTACGAAGAAAATGTAACTTACTTAAAGGTTGTGAGTCAGAAGTGCCAGACTGTCCTTGCAGAGGTAGAATTGCTCTACTTTATAGTCTCTGTGCACAGCCAGCAGAGACTACTCTCCAGGTTTTAGGAGTCTGTCCTCCACAAAAATGCACTAAACACAATCTAATATTTGTTGTTCTGGAACAGCGATGTTGAATACAACTTGACCACTGATTTCTAGTTATGTCCTCTTTTGGAAGCACAAACAAAGTAGTTTCACTTTCACAATCCCTACACATTATACTGAATCAAATGTCACCAAAGTGCATGCAGGCCAAAGATGAAATGTGTGGCAGAATACATAAACCCATGCACCAAACTCCATATAATTTTCTCTTGACTTCCCTTCAGAATGTCTGACTATTCAGAGTCTAGTGGACTTTGAGTTGTGGCGTACAGCAATAATTTCATGTGAAAACGCTGAGACCGGTTTCAGGGCTTCAAGGAGATATTGATCGTTCCCAGCTTCAACGTGTTGTTCTGCCCTGTTTATCTAATATAAACCGCATCGGTGATCAGTCTCTTAAACCAGTTGAGCACTTAGCCAGAATCTGACGTCTCTTTGGAGGAAAGGAGCTTTGGAAAGTTAATCGATTGTTTATGGTAGATCACACACGAAATACGTTAAATGACACAGCTTAACCTTTGAGCAAACACATTGTACAAACACCCGTCTTAAACCATAGCATGGTGTGATACATCACACCTCTGATGATCAAAAACAAGAAGGGGAGGGAGGCATCATTATGTCAGGAGGAAGGCTGCCAAACAGTGATCCTCATTTTGGGTTCTTCACTCCAGAATGTTGGCCTGGCTTTCACTTGGCATCGCAAAACAACTTGGCTTTGCGCAACCAAGTTGGTATTTTCAGCTGATCTGAGACTAGTCAAAAAATTTGGATGGCTCTTAGAAATCTCAAGAAATGTCTTGGTCATATATACAAAAACCAAAGAAAGAATGTATTGAATTATATATTTTGCCTAAAGTCTTAATTAAGAAAATTAAGCAGATTTTTCTTAAATCTTTCATTACCATAATGAAAAAAAAGATTAATTCAAATCATTAACATTAAACTTTGTGATTAGTATTGCAATCATTATTAGGTCACTTAACTTTAATTAAAATTAATTTAATAATTTTATCGCAAAATATTTACATTAAAGTAAACTATTTAGTTTTACATTTTAATATAAATTTTCATTTATATAAAGATAATCATTTATTTATTTATTCACAATATTCAACTATTTTAATAATGGACTGATCACAAAATATTTACATGTTTATATATTTACATATGTATATTCTTCTAATTCGTATTTTATATAAATAAATATATTTCATATATAAACAAACTATTTTCTTAAATATATGCATACATTTGTATTTATATATATATACATACACACATTTATTTTAAATAAACTGACTGAAATTTGGTTGAATTTTTTTTTCCAATTGCCATCTGAATAAATAATCAGTTTTTGTGGCATAACTTTTCTTTTTTTAATTATTTTTGGTAAAGAGAAATTACACTGTAGAAGAACAGTTTGAGTTGTAAAAAAAA
>JAUCMR010000062.1:11936228-11985251 GCA_032357425.1 Enteromius argenteus
ATATATAAATAAAATAAGAATACACCAAATGATTTAATTAAAAAAAGTAAATCTAATTAATTAATTAATTATTGATACTGAATGTAGCATACACCTAATGCACCACTTAAACAGTGTTGATTATAATCAACGTGATCTCACGACAATTCATATGCATTTTGCGTAAAATTTTGTTGTATAAAATGTACATATACTTACATTTTTACAGGCACTACAACGTACAATACTGATGTATTTTTAGCATCTAAACGCAAAAGTTCTTACTAATTTTCAGCTTTTTAATCGTACAAAACTGACGTATTGACTACACCTAAAAATGGATCCTGATGAATATTGAAATCGCAGCATTAATTTTATAATTTTTGTGGTTTTATTTTTAGTTGTCGTATCAATGACGCTGTTTGCAACTGCATTATTATACTATTTAACAATACTTCATATGAAATGATAATGTTTCATTCTGTTCTGTGATTTCTGCTGCCAGCTCGTTTCCAACAATAGGCCTTTATAAAACAAGACTTCATTTTAAACCCTTAAAATAAATCAAATTTCTGCAATAGTTAATTGTCATTTAATGTCTACGTGCCATGGGCCACAAAAGGGATTTTCTTTTTCTTTTTGGGAATACACAAAAAAAAACACAAAAATGACAAAATGAAACCATTTTATTCGTGCACTGTAATCCTATTCTTTCGTATCCATGCGAGGAACACACCCAAATCCAAGCCTTTATTTGGCGATCTTCATCCCTATCTGGAGCAGCGAGAGAAGACGTGACCATAAACAGCAAAGCCCGCACCGGACTGATGCGTTCATTACAAATTCAAATGTTGCCGCTTCAAACGACAGGTTTTACAGTAGGATAGTCGAACACTCATTGGCTCACGCCTGCTTTCGTCACAGATTGTGACTTGCCATGTTACCGGTGAAGTGTATTCGAAAGATGCGCGAGTTCCTCACGAGTTCACTGAGAGAGGATCAAGAAGATAATCTGGATGATATTTTCGGCGATTAACAACATATATTCTGCTTTGGACCTTACACAAACCTACTGTATTCCGCCAGAGAGGACTGCAAAACATTGTCATTTAGGTTACTTTTGGTACTGCTTTTGACATTTGTGCAATAAATAAGTGATTGTAATTACATCTGTCTGTCATGTTTTTCTTACACTGTACAGAGATGAAAATTGTTATTTTCCTGCATATTTTGGTCAGATGCGTTTTATATCCTTTTATATTCGCTAAAAAATTGGTAAGTTTAGGTTTGGGGGTAGGTTAAAAACCTCTAAAAATCTCAATCGCTTATTGATAAAATGATAGAAATGCATATTTTCCATAAAATGGGTAGGTTTAGGTTTGGGGTAGGTTAAGGGTTATAAAAATCTAAACTGCTTATTGACAAAACGATAAAAATTTGTATGCTTTAAACGTTAAAATACGTCTAAATTGTACATTTTAGCAACAGTAAAAAACGTATGGAAATGTACGTTTTATGCTTGTAAATGTAACGTATTAATACCTACATTTAAACATGAGATCAGGCTGTTATAATAAATATAACACATGCAAAATGCATTTAATGAAGAAAACACAGTAAATAGGACTACTTTCCTGAGATCTAATAATACATGCATGTAATATTTGCGCAAAAAATTAGTCCACTGGATGACATTCAGGTCAAATGACAAATTTATAACATAAATATCAGGTTTTACAGCCATAAAGGTACCTTAAATCTAAGTGCAGTTTAACATTGTCTTTTCACAAAACTGATTGTATGTTTCCGTATTACCGGAGGCAGAAAAGGTTATTTGGTTTGAACTTGAATATGCCGGTAATATTTTATAGAAATTAGCCCACTGAATGACATTCAGGTCAAACAATATGTTTGTTACATAAACTGTGAAAAATGTGCCAAAAATATGAATCAGAGCTGTGCCGATTTATGGTTCTCTCTCCTCAAAGTATTATAGACGTTCTTAATAAGAGTTGGTTTGAACTTGAATAATAACTCTCTCTCAACTCAAATTCATAAAAGATAAATTTCAATTAAAAGAAACAGAGTTGCTATAATTTTCTTAATAAATGTAACCGGTCATCCCAACTCTTCCAAGAGCCTCGGTTATATTTTCTTCTCACTTGAGATCAAAGTAATGCGGTTTGATGCGTTTCATAGATCCGCTGGAAGTGGTTAATTCATCTGTGTGCTGAGATTGCCTCCGACACCCACAATCACAGCCAATGCAGCCAAAGCTAAATAAACTCCCTTACACACCACAAGCAAAACCACAAACTGCTTGTGGTTAACTAATAATAAAGCAGTTTCGCATGTGGCATCCTACTGTGCGTAATTATGAGATCCGACTAAACCTTAAGTGTTTAAGCAGCCAGAATATGATTAACAGTCACAGCTGCTAAAACATGTACTCGAGTGTGACATTGACATTTACTTAGTCTTAAAGTAATAATAATGTATATGATACATAAGCTATAACGACATATCAGAAAACATAAAAAAAAGACACTATGCTGTCTATTAAGGATGCACAAAAAACAGAAAAATTATCAACATTAAAATGGCAACAGATAATACAGCAATATATTTACATGCATGTTGCGTCATGCATCTATGACGTGTTTTTTGCAGCAGTGGAGCATCACAACCAATTAGAGTTGCAAACATGAATACAGTACCACAGCCAATCAATGATATTTAAATAAATCAGTCCCACTTTATATTAGGTGGCCTTAGCTACACTGTACTTATAAAAATACCTATATGTAGTTACATTAATTTCTATTAATTACACTGTTGACCCATCCCTTAAACCTACCCATGTCATCAAACCTGTTCCTAACCGTACATTTATCCCACCTCAATAGCAGCAAAAGTGGTTTGCAATACACAATGAGTACATTGTACTTTTTTATGTAAGTATATAGTAGTTAAGGCCACTTAATATAAAGTGTAATTGATAAATCCATAGCCTTGATAAAGCAAGTCAAGTTGACTGTTCATACAACAAATAGTAAAAAGTTCTGTTTGTCTGTGCTACATATTGTAAATAATTATTGATGAGTTAATTCAAATTGTGAATAAAGTCAAATCTGCACACCAAATCACAAGTTCAGTGAAACAACGTTTTGTGTCACCAAGTACATTTTTTGTTAATAAATAATTCAAATAAATACATAAAGTGATTTTAACCTGTTTCATTGAACTTATGTGGACACAGTTTATTCTACAACAGCAATAAATACATTCAAAAACAGTTTTACTAATATAAAGTGGGACCCTAACCCTAACTTTTCTAAACTTTTGCTACTGTAATAGGCAACTACCATCTTTATCACTAGTTGTTTGGTATGCTAGCATTTTATGGGTTTGACTGATGGTGTATTTAGATTTATGAGTCAATTAAGGTGTCTGTTTAAAATTACTTGAATATCGTTCCTTCACTAACGTGAATCCTACATAATCAAATATGAGTCATGAGCTGCGAAAAGAACTAAACAAGAACTACAACTACCTAAAGGATGCGACTGACTGTCCTTGATGAATCAGAAATCATTGTATTGCTTCTATAGCAACTAACATAAACGCAAACGCTTCAAAATTCATATTTAAGGTATGACTGTGACATAATTGATTTTTGACATAAATCAAACCCCGCAATTCTCAACGGCCTACAAATTGACGTCATGACGGCACAGGTCTATTGACTCGGTTGCACAAGTCTTGCGAAAGCAAAGTGTATTTCTAACACAGCCGAAGAGAACAGTCCCGCTGAACACTTTGTTTCTCGTCGCCTATTCACACAAGGGTTACATAACAGGACTGAGGCTTTCTTTCTCTTCCCTTTCCCTTCCAGATGCACTTAAGTCCTGCTGTAAAGGGTGGGGGTGAATATAGGTCAGCAGGTTAGGAGGGTCTCAAAGTCAATCTCCTTGTTAAAAAAAAATAAAAAATGGCATAGACTTGCCTAAAAACTCCCATCCGGACAGTGCTTCACTATACCTGCCTCTTCTGACTGCTATTACATAACTGCACAGAGCTGGGAAAGTACCAAGCAAAAAAAAAAAAGTGAATCAACGGCTAGAGAGCAGTAGAGATGTATTATAGATCCGTAAAACCCATTTTCGACATGATTTCTGCTTATTCTGCGATTGGCCACAAACACTAAAACTCAAGACCTCAAACGCACGCGCGGCTGACTTCACAGTCCAGCGCTAATATTTTCGTTTGGAAAGCGGAGCAGAGTTCGAGGTTTTATATACAATTTCGTTTCATAAACCAATAAAAAAGACGACATTATGAATAGCATTGCACATACTCGCCACAGTGCAGTCATAAAAAAAACACACTCCGAACCGCAGACTCCGACATTACAGATATCGAATGATTTTCCCTGCTCTGTTTATGGCAAAACTTGTTACATAACCAGCTTACATTCCACATTCACCATATCAGCCTCTAAATATACCCTTCAGCGCGACACACAACAACCTGGACAGACATTCAACGTTACTTTATACAGCGTCGTGTCACTTGTTCACTTTATGTCTGTATAAACGCAGATGCATTTTGCACTGAACTTGGATGAGTTGAATGAGACACCGAAGGGGGAGTGGCTAAAAAAACCTACTGTCTGTACTGTAAAACACTCATATTTACACAAATCTCTATTAAAATGAGATATTAAAGCTTCGCGGGAAATCGTTTTGAATATATTTTATATATGCGAAACTACTGCTCAAGTAGGCTAGCATACAAACAAGTGCAAAGATCAAGTAAAGGCATGCAGACAACTAATGAATGGACTTCAAAAATATATAACATTTATTAAAAAAAAACATATCAAAATAAAAAGAGTAGGCGGGTCGTGAATTTTATCATTTTAAAATAGCCTACATAAGTTCGACTTGTTTGTAGCTAATACATTATACCATCCTGATAGCCTGTATTCCTATGTGCGCTATATATATATATATATATATATTTATATTATTTCACACAACTTTTAAATCAGAAATGAACTTTCATTTTGTCACATTTAGATTTTTGTTTTAATAAACGCATGTTTATTTTTTTCAGTCTGCAGTGTCAATGCTGTCATGCATCACACAACAATAGCAGGATCTTTCGATTATACGAGCACATCAACTCTAAAAGCATCCTAATTCCTATATATTTCACAATTGCCGTTTGTTCCTATTCAGCACGCGCTTTTCCAGTGAACCAAACGCGCTGGAATGATTTTGACGCGCCGCGCGCGCCATTTAACTTAAAATGAATTCACTTTGAAGTTTTGCTCATCAATACTACGGAGAATCAATGTCGTATCGATTCCAAAGAATCACTGTCTCTCACCTCTGTTGGTGCTGGAGCAGCTCTGCCGGCGCACCGGGGCTTGGTGCTCGGCTTTGCGGAGGGTCTCCAGGTTTACCGGGGTTTCCCTGACCGGGGTAACCGGCTCTGAGACGCCGTTGCCCGGGTCGCTCGCTGGATCTGGAGGGGACTCCATGTTGTGCTTTCTTTTGGAGCTATTGCTGCTGGTGTATCACGATGCGCCGCGGATGCGATTCAGAGCTCAGAGGTTTGCTGTAGCTATGTATTTTTCTAGCAGAAGTAAGAAATGTTGGAACAGGCGAGTGTAGACAGAGGTGGGTGTGTAGGTTTGATTGTCCACTGGCAGCGCTAGAGAGAAGCTCCAGTGCAGCCGCTCAACAGGGACACACTGTCAATAGCCGATGAATGGATGTGTGTGAGACCTATTAACACTGGCACTTTCATGTCTTTGCCCGTCTTCTAACGATACAGCCGCACATTTTCCGCTTTAAAATACAGAATGCGTCATCTAGAAGTGCACAAACTGCTCAAATTAGACGATTATGACAGCATCCTATATTATATGTTTTTAGAATCCCTGCACCTACACATTTGGTTTATGTTTTATAAAAATAAAAAATAAAAAAGTATAGCCCATATGTCAGCTGATATTTAAGTCAAATACTTCTTACAGAAATATTATATATCATTTTATAAATTGCATTTTATTTCTTTGAAAATACATATTTTAATTTACATGTTCTACTTTTAAAGCATTATTCACTTTTTTGTCTAGAAATGATATTGTTAATGGAGACGTGAGTTTTAATAACCAGTTTTTGTCTGTTTACGGTAGCCCACAGTCCAAAAATAAAAACTAAGATGTCAATACTATCACAATCTTTTAGTACCTAATGTAGGATTTATGCATTACATATCAAGGTTTGACAGTGTGAATGCCTTTATTATCATCATTCAACTTTTTAACCTCTTAGATAGAAAATGATCTCCAGCACACTAAGGTCGTGTTACAAGAAATTCATTTTAGGGTATTATGCTTATTAAATTCAGTATATTTATATCATGATTCTGATGCACATTCTTAATTCCCAAATGAAAATAGTGCATATAGGACACTTTCATACTCTTTTTAGTTCAGGTTTAACGACTTACTATGTAAATTGTGTCTTGAATCTAGCCATAAATGTAGCTTATGCACACTGACTGAATTAAGTGTTGCTCTGGTTGTGTTTGTTTAATCAGTGGAAGAGCGCAGTAGATTAAGTTGGTCTGAGCTCTGACTTCAGCGGCTGATCAAAGCCTCAGCACCCTTCGCCTTCAGGGAAAGCAAAGTTTTAGAGCAGCATGTTAGGGGCGTGTTTTGATACTCAACAATTGCAAACTTGAAGGGCCCTTATTAATGAAATATTTGGTTTAGTGTCGCAGCAGACGCAGGTTTTCCCGGCGGCATGGTAAACAGCACGCCTGCCGCATGTGATCAGCGCGGAAGAGCCACGCCCCCTCGGAGCACTGCACGTGGACTTTGGCATGCTCTGGCAACTCGACTCATCAACCCCAAACAAGTCAAGTTCACCGAGTGTGCGATTACATCGAGGTTACGTTTAGCTGAAAGGTCAAAATGGAATTAAAGGTTGTAACAGGTTGCACGCAAAAAACTGTCAAACTGTCACGTGGAACAGCATTTCTGTTTAAAGAAATGAAAGGTACAGTTCTGTCAGCATACGTTGTTCCAAAACTGAATGTGAGGGGACTGTCAAAACATAAAAATAATAATAAATAAATTGAAATATAACCCTTACCAGTGGTTAACAGCTTTCCAAGACCTCCAGAACGAAAGAACCCGAAATTTAAGTCGTTGTTAACGTTACTTATAAACAATATTCTGCCACCTCGCGTAATTTGTTCACACGTGCAAATTTAAATTTGGCGCCAAAGGTGAGTCGCGTAGCTCAAACGCAATTGGTTCTCGCTGGTCTCGTGAAAATTGTGGTCCAAAACACCTGTTGAGTAGGTAACGATTTTTTATTTATTTTTTTGGACTAGTTTAGAATATGCCGAATTTGGTGCCCTACAATCAAATAAACAGAAAGCGCTAGTGTCCTTTAAAACCAAAATACATAAATAAAGTGATGTATTTTAATATTTCATAACATTTTCCTCAAATTAAAACGTATCAGTTTAATACATGAGCTCAAATATTTATCTTTGTGTTAGGCTATTAAACAAATAAATTAGTCTGAAAATGCCAACAGATTTTGACCCCAATAGTAGGCCTATTTGGACACTCACGATGCCACATTAATAAGAAGGAATGTCTTTGAATTATATAACATAATATGAAGCTAAATGCCGTTAGGAATACTTTTCAAGCAAATCATTTTACAAAAGGACATTTGTTAGGTTTCAAATAATAATGGAAGTAGTTTTTGGAAACGTTTATGTGAAATGTTAGTGGAACATGTTAATTTAATGAACTAAACCTGTGTGAGCTTGGACTTAACTTCACATATCCACTAAAAATCACCAGCTGGTTAAATTCCATTGCTGAAATGGCTCCGAAAAATGAAGTTAGTTCCCAGACGAGCTCAGGAGTTAAAGTGTCATACTGAAGTGTGTCCAAAAACGCATTTTTTTAAAGTCATTTTGCCACATGGTGTTTTGGTAAAAAACACTACATTTCTGATGGTCGACTGAGACAAAGATAGATGTCCAACCTATTTTTTAGATGAGTTTGTTTCTTCATCTGAACAGATTTGGAGAAATTTAGTACCACACCATCACCAGTGGATACTCTGGAGTGAATGGGTGTCATCAGAATGAGTCAATTTTGCAATTTATAAAGCAATTTTGGGGATAAAGTGCTTATTTGAAGTTAAAAACATTTTGGTATTAATTACTTGTCGAAACATTAACTGATGGACTGGAGTGTTGTGGATTATTCTTATCAGCTGTTTGGACTTGGATTCTGACGGCACCCATTCACTGCAGAGGATCCACTGGTGAGCAAGTGATGCAATGCTACAAATCAGATGAAGAAACAAACTCATAAACATCTTGGATGGCTTGAATGTGACTAAATATTTGACACATATTCATTTTTGGGTGAGCGGTTCCTTTAATTGTATTTGTGAAACCTAGAATGTGATGTTAAAGTTACATTTTGTACATCTACAGATTGTTCTGACGGGTTAAAATAACCCAACATCAATCTTCTGCTTATCAGCCTGTAATTACTGTGATTCCAGACCCATCACAACATTCTGAAAATGCTGCACTATGAATCTTCTTTTCTTTTTTTTCAGATTTGATCAGCTGTTTCTGGCATGCCTCTCACAAGGTTTGGAGACGGTGTGTTTACACTGACGATGGCCTCTAGCCATGTAATATTCCAGCTTTAAACTGTACGGCAAGATCGAACTTCAAGCAATGGCAAGACATCAAGAGCCCCTGAACATTTGACTGTTTTCAGCCACCTCATTTTCACAATAAGAAATCGACTCTGACATGCTACAGTAACATTTCTTTTTAAAATGGTTCATCTCAGGAAGAGAACAATTGCTTGTTGTGTTTTTCTCTACATAATGGCAACGGTTGTTATTTCACTTAGGGAATGGATTCAGGGAGAATAAATAACTAGGAAAAAATCTTACTTATAGACAGTATAATCACATCCACTAAACAATGTAGAATTGCAAAGCATAATCTTATAAACAATTTCTATGTAATCATAAATCTATCAAGCAACTTTACTTTGCTGAACAAGTCTGTGCTTATAGAGTATATAATATAAAATGTAAATATGATATAAAATGTATTTAAATAAATATTTACATATTGCATATTGTAAAATAATTTAAAATATGATGTAATATATATCAATAATGTATAATTGTATAATTTATACTTTCCAAATAATCATAAAAATACTATGTAATTCTATAAAATATTACTTATTTTCAAATTAAAGTATATAAGATAAGGTCAATAGGCAACAATGTGTAATATATAATAAATTAAAATATAGTTTTACCCTCAGTACCCTCAAACTCAGCATGTGCACTTTAAGCCCATATTCATTATATAACTGTATCTTAAATATGTTTTGGTCAACAGCTAAAATAATAAAAAGTGTGCCTTTGTCCAAATATAAAATGTTATTAAAAATACAATAAACACACATTTATACAGTTATATCTGGACACATATAGTGCTGGGCAGCGCTTAATCACATCCAAAATAAAAGTTTTTGTTTATACATGTGTGTTTATTTATTATGTATATATAAAGACACACACATACAGTACATATTTCGAAAATATTTACATGTATATATCTATATTCCTATAATTTATATTGTTTATAATTATATTTAATATATAAACATATTTTTATTAAATATATACATGCATATGTTTATACATCATAAATATACACAGTACACACATATATTATGTGTACAATTTTTTTTATTTTGGATGCGATAAGTCGTGATTTATATATAATTGGATATTATATATAAGTGGTGTACTTTGTACTATTTACAGTAATTTAAACAATGTATAGTAATAAAAATATTTTTATTCTTAACATTTGATATATTATTAATATAATTATTATTTTAATACGTTTAATTTATTACATATCACACATTGTGGCCGATTGACCGCACTATAATTTGAAATTCTGTTGTTGTTGGAAATTTATAGACTCTTATGACCATTATTGATCTGCCCCCGACAAGTGATGATAAAGTGACTGTTATTTATTTATTTATTTATTGTCAGTTATGGCTGATCTGTGTGGCCGGTCGTTTGTTATTTGAAAGTGAAAGTCTGTGTTTTAATCAACCAATCATTCTGAATTAGTTCAGCCTGAAGCTTTTGTTGTGCATCTGCCATCAGAATTGCATTATCCTTTTTTTCTGCTATTATTATTTCCCATTACTAGGCTACTATTATCTAATATTTGTGTGTTTTTTCCCTCAAAATCATCTCTACATACTCTGCTTGGCCTATTGACTTCAGGTCCCTTGATTTAAAAGCATTTTATGATGTCTGGGTGTTCCTCACGATGATTGCTTACATGTTTTCTCATTTACTCTTTATAACAAGCCTGTCAGGCAAATAATGCCTCTCATTTCTCCTCATTTTAGAGATGATAGTCAGCTCAGCAGTGACGAAAGATAACTCGCAGCAGCGTTTCCGTGTGGAATTGCACTTCTATGGTATTAAAAGATGAAAATATGTTGGTCCAAACTCAAATAATTCGATGTTATTATGGTTTTCAAAAATATTCTTACTTGAAAGTCTACATGAAACAGTGTTTGCCACCTATTTCATTTACATTATGTGATTTTTTTTTTTTTTTTAAAAACAGGATAGTAAATGAGAAAAAAATGAAAGTATTTTATTTGTGTGGAGTGAAAAGAATGGTTTTGTGGTTATCAGAAGCTCTAAAATATTTCCAGAATTTATGATGATGACGGTGATGATGATTATGATTCTTCTTCTTCTTAATTATTGAAATATAATATTCAAATTCTATATATGTATGTATGCATATATATACATATATATACACAAATAAAAAATACAATACAAAATGTTATATAAAATATCCATTGCTATTGCAACTGGATAAAAGAATATATCATATATATGTAATATTATATAATATCAAATGTCAAATGATTAATCACGATTAATCACATCCAAAAATAAAAGTTTTTGTTTACATACTTCATGTGTGTGTACTGTTTATTTATTGTGTATATATAAATACACATACTTACTGTATATATTTAAAAAATATTTACATGTATATAAATGTGTATATTTATAGTGTAATGTATATATATATATATATAAATATTATACTATAAACATAAACATAAACAAATATGTATGTATATATATATAAAGATTTATCTTAAATATATACATGCATGTGTTTGTATTTATATAGACATAATAAATATCCACAGTACACACACATATATTATGTAAACAAAAACTTTTTTTTTTTTTTTTTTTTGGATGCAATTAATCACGATTAATCATTTGGCAGTACTATTTTATTTATGTATTTATTTATTTATTGTTAGTTAGTTTTTTATGGACCATTATTAAAAAACAGAATATTGTTATATTGGGATGGAAGTATGTTATTTGTTTGTGATTTGTGTTTTATCAGAATTTATTATTATTATTATTTTTATTATTATTACATTTATGGTGCATAAATATTTATCTTTTGTGATATTGTTTTCACAACCACTTTCTTTGTTCTTGTCGCTGGCATGTTTCATAATACAGTAGCAAGATTCATGACATATACTAATACATTTGCAATACAGTCAGACAAATCAAAACCTGTTTGCGCAACCATCATCACCTTTAAGGTTGTGTAATTTGGTAGCACTCCAAACCAAATCTCCTCCTCCTGGATAATTGGCCCCATTATGACATTGGCTCGGTCACACTGGTTTCTACCTCTTGTGGTCTTTACCGAATTAGAAGCAGTGAAAAGTGAGGTGTTATGGAACATTGACAAAACAACATATTACATTTACATCGGCAAAAAACACAAACGGTATCTGTCAGAATAGTCATTACAGATCCATTTTCCTCTTACTTCTTCATATTTTTTCCCCCTCCATTTGGGGAGATAATCTGCACCTTTGGCTTTTATCTTCAACAGACCATTTTCATTATCTTGCAACAATGTGTATTGATTTTGGAGCAATTACAGCTCTCTCACGAATCTGAATTTGGAAATGTAATTTTGAATGAATTCTCACACTGTCGCGTTGGTGGAAGCGTATGAACTTGTTCTCTCTCATCTCGTAGTGACACTCCCTTTCTCTGAAGATATTAAACATCCTCATTAACTGACTTCTAGTTAATGAGGGGCATACAAATTAAGCACCATAATGTCTAGACGGTTCGCAGTGATGTATAAGGAAATGCTGATGTGGGTCAGGTTGTATATAGGACAGGTTTTATGAGTTTTGATATTGTTTGTTTAGTATCGCTCAATGGGTGCGGTTGAGCTTATTGGATTAGTAAATCATGCAAAAATACAGGTTAGAAATGTATACGCTTTGAAAATCGTCATACCTGTGCTGTATACGTATTTACGTACCTAAATACATATTTACACAAAACTAGTTCTGCTAGTTATGAACACCTATAATACCGAACTAAATGTGACTTCTAATTTAAAATTTGCATGAAATTGTGGCTTGCAACCCATTTTACTCCTGCGATGTGATGCATCTATAATTGAAATAGAATATTCAATGCAATAAATGAGAATTAAGAACACTGAGAATTGATTAGATCATGAAAAGTGGGAGCTATCAATGTCTTTTTATGTCAAAACCTGTTAAATAGTTAAATTTCTGTCAAATTTACAGGGAAAAACTGAAAACTGACATTCCCAGAATTCCCTGCATTGCATTTTAAATTTAGTTTGAGTTTGATGACACTGAGCATCTGTTCATATATAAAAGCTGCTTGTGATGGGCTTTGGTTCATCATGTGACTTTCTTATCACCTCCTGCATTTAGTGGTTATTAGTGTATTTCAAAGGTACAGAACTAATTTCAGTACTTTAATAGGTTGGTATATTAACTTTATATCAGTTAATGAAATTACGGTATTTAACTGTAAATTTAATTTAAAACTGTGAAACCTAAAACGTTGTTACTGTATTTTTTTTAGGTCGAATTTCAGCAACCACAGCTGCCATTTTTTATCATAATTTTTTTTTTACAGTGTTTGATTAAATTTCATATTTGAAATCACCAATGAAATCTGACAACAACTAAACATTTTTTTATTTTTTTTTTGCTCAAATAGTGAATAGCATGTGAACATGCACTCAAAGCAGTTCAGAACATTCAAAACAATAAGAGTGACACGTCTTGGGTGTTCTATAGTCTTTGGCGCTATGTACCATAAAGTGTTTCCTGTGCAGCTCATTGGAAATACGTGCCTCTACATACATTTCTGCAGCACTGTAATTATGTACCATACTTCACATTTTGCGGCAATTTCAAAGTGAGATGTCCAGAGAGTGGCGCTAAAATACTCGTTTTATATGTGAGCATGGCACATTTTTATTATAGTGGTACAGGCACGTAGACCTACTGCAGCATTTTTATTATGCTGCTTGAGGTATGTATTGCAGTCATATCTGGTGAGTATCGCTAAAGATTAATGCTTTTGTTGGAAATATCCCTAGACCAAACCCAAACCTAAACCTACCCGATAGTGTTAACAGATGCAAAAGTAATTAAAAAAGCTTTCGCTAATGCAGCCATGCTATTTTAACTGTCTTTTCAACTTTTTGCAAATTTGAGCTGTTTTGTTGAATTTTCATGCGATTCGTAACTTTGCTTCATCTAAGTGCAACTGCCATTTAGCTTGAGCTACCAAGTAAACATACTGAATTAAAAAAACTCATGCTCAAAAGTATTTTAAAAACACACAGGATGTTAAAATTGGTTTGAAGTCACAACATAACATTCTGCAAGTAATTGTGTGAAAATTAGCCTTTGTTAATCAAAATTCTGTATTTGTAAATCCTACTTTGTATGAAAAGGAATAAAAGTTTTGGTATAACCACAGAGGCCATTACTAACTTCTCTCTGCTCTCTGTGTTGGTTCCATCTGATTGGCCATGGGGGGCTTCTGCTCAGCCGTGGAGGTCTAAAGCTCTATTTGATCCAGAGTGGTGGTGTCCTGCCTCATCTGCTCCATCTTCGAGGTCTGCATTGCTGCTTTGATAGTCTCCATCTTGGTCTCCAGCCCCACCTTGGCCGCCCACTCTGCCTGCACCATTATGGCCACCTGATCCTCCAGCTCCTTGAAAATCATTATGTTAAAAGAATAGTTCGCCCAAAAGTTATAATTTGCTAAAAATGTACTCAACATCATTGTAGAAAGAAATATGATGAATAAAGGACATCTTAATGATGGATATGTTTCTTACAAATACAGCTTTTCACTTCACTAGATGATAATTGTTGGATTGGAGTCATGGATTTTGCAGTATTGTGATTTTTTTTATCAGCTGTTTTGACTCTAATTCTGATGGCACCCTTTCACTGCAGAGGAAGTGAATACATTTTCAGCAAATGTTTTGGGGTCTAAATAGTGCAATGACAATATCTACCAAGGGGCTAACGCAGTCTCGAACTAAACCTCGACTTTTTGGAACAATTTACTACATTTTGATGAACAATTACGAAAAATATTGTTTTTCTTTGGAATAATGTGCACTGATGAATTGTGCACAGTAATACCAAGAAAGTGTTTTAAGACAAGGCCAGTTATGATTTAATGTTGACTTTAAATTAAGCGATTTGGTTCTGAAAGAATCAACAATTGAAAACCATTTACGGAAGAAACCTCAATTAATTCAAGAACTGTTTATACTGTCATTCTTATGTAAAATCCTTTAACCTTCCTTTGGAAGCATAGTTTATACAGGCTTCCAAACATTTGGTCCCATCCTCAGCCCGTAAACAAAATAATGAGGAAATATGACTTTGCATTCATCTCAATCATTCCTCTTTTCTGGAGGTTTACACAAATCCAAACAGTCCAGGGAGGGAAAAAGAAGAAGTAGTGACTTTCTTTTACAATAGTGCACACTACACAATTTCGCAACAAACACAATTGAGTGTAATTCTCCAAAAGTGCCCAGCTTTGTCCTGCTGCTTTATGTTTCCACATGCTGTTAGCAGTAAGTGGAATGACCACAAGAATCTCAACAGCTCAAACTTCAAATCTTGCTTTAAACTAAAGCGGGTTACAGAAGAGGTTGTGAAGATCTTGAGATGCCTGTGGTCTGCTTGGCCTTTGAGAAGTAAATTAAAAATGAACTGACTGTAAAATGATGACAAAGCATTTTTAAACAACCATAATGTTGTTCAAATATAGTGGTTTTGGCTTGTAAATAAACTAATGTTAAAACAATGTGTGTGTGTCTGAATGATTTCCGGGATGCTTCATGGGATAGTAAAGGGTCCACTGGATGCATACTTATGAATCTTGTTGAAAATATTATGTCATCTGGGTAAATTTGCATACTGCGGGTAAATTATGATTATTGTGCACTCTGTCATGCTAGTCTTTTCATATACTGCCTACAATATATTATAGAAGCATGCATATTTGAATTCAGCCAGTCATTTGTATTGCTCCTGCATGAATTAGTGTTTAGAATGAATCGCTTAAGCAAATTAGGTACCGACTGTTAAAGAGAGGAGTGTTTTCAGCTCCTGAATGAATATGTGTTTTTGAATGAATCAGTTGAGTGAATCAGTCACAAGTTTTATTCCTAAATAAATCTGCATTTTTTTACAATGCAGTTGAGCTAATGATTCAGTAACTCATTCATAAACAGTCACAAGCTTCGTTCTTGAATGAATATGCTGAGCGAATGATTCATTCCTGAATGATTTTGCATTTTTGAATAAATCAGTTGACTGAATGATTCAGTAGCTCATTTGTTCCTGAATGAAATTGCATTTTTTTAAAGAAATCAGTTGAGCGAATGATTCAATGACTAATTCAATCCTAGGCTCATTGCAAATACATGCCTCTTCATACATTTCTGCAAAACTGAAAAAATTTACTTATGCATACGAATAGCTGTGGTTTTCATTTGAAATGAACACTAGAGGCAGTAAAATTCCCACAACTTTTATTCCTTTTCACACAAAAGTACAAAGTTTACAGGTACATTTTTGATTAATAAAGGCTAATTTTCACACAATTAGTTGCAGAATGTTATGTTACGACTTCAAAACATTCAGTGCCTTCTCCTATATTCTTATTGATATTTAGTGCTACAGTTTACCAGGAAGTGATGTTTTTCTTCTCTTTGACTCCTTGGATAAAAACAGTGCTTTATGTTATTCGATATTCCAGTTTTGTGCATAAGAGTCACACCATTAAATTTAACACTAGCTACATTTCCATCCACCTATTTCTATGCATTTTTTGGTATGTCGCATTAAAAAATGCTGGATGGAAACGCCAAGATGTGCATAAATTCTAAAAATGCACATTAAAAAATAACACATTTGAGTGGATAAACTTTTTATCAGATTAGAAAAAATGTGCATGAACTACAATGGAAACACATTTACAGAATAAATTCTTCCATGCACATTGAAAAAGTCACGTGACTATATAATTTGTCTATATCATATATTCAGTGCCTTCTCCTATAGCTATTCTTATTGATTTTTAGTGCCACAGTTTACCAAGAAGTGACGTTTTTGTTCTCTTTGACTCGTTGGATGGAAACGGAGCTTTCTTCGCAAATGTTTGATGTGATATTACAGTTTTGCACATAAGTTTAATTCGAATCTTTTGATGGAAACATACTGATGCAAACGAAACAAGCGAAATGAGTGCAAGTGCATTTCATCACCATATGAAATAACAAACTGGTCGAAAAATAAGCACGTTTAGAGTCGCACGGCCGGTTGAGAACCCAGTGAGGAGAAGGAAAAGAAAGCGGAATCACAGCCTGCCATGTTTATGCATTTACGTGGGGATAATTAGTCCGTGGGGCGACATTTCTCGGCGCAAAAATGCAGAGGGGGATGATCCACCAGGGATAATGTGGGAACATCCACAGACCGGTTTTAAATGTCAGAGTGTGTGCGTTTGCATGTGTTGGAGTGCGAGATGAAGCACCGATACAAACCCACCACGAGTCTTTGACCTACACGGGTGTGACCACAGAACACAAACATCAGGCAAAGTCGCGTTAAAACAACAAAAAGACACTTTGGAAAAAGACATCACAGTTTGTAATTGCTTTTCATGGCCTGATCGTCCCAAAAGTGATTGAAAATGTACCGCCTGTACGTGTTTTCCCGTTGAACTTTTCACCTGCACGGCTTCCTCTCCAAACCAACGGACGATCCCAGTGGACCTGAAATTCATATGTTGAAAGGACGAGTGAGTGTAATTGAGTGTGTGAGACTTATAAACGGCCCATTCCAAACTTTCCACAGGGAAAAGTCCGCAAGATGAGGCCCGCTTCCTCTTTGCCCCCATTCAAGTCGCGCACTGACCCCTCGACCTCCTGCCATCCTGACCTTTGGCCTCCCATGTCCCGCGCTTTCGAATTGCAGCGAAGAAGAAAGTAGAGCAAAGGAGATGGAAAGACAGGAGAAGGAGCGCAAGGAAGAAAAAGAGAGCAGAGGGAAAACTCTCCTTTCTTACATCACCGATCATCTCTCGCCATCGGCCCACCGCCACCCTTCCCATCAGCCCCCACCCCTGTGTTTAAATCCAAGAAGAGGCAAGGACGAGTCTGATACACCGGCGCTTTCATTTTTTGAGTGATGATGAATTGCTGCCGCCGTGCTAGACCGGAGCAGGGGAAGGATGCGGCGGATGCCGGGCGGGAGACTCTCCATGCCTGCCTGTGTTTAAAAATGATTGATTAAACTGACACCGGCGCAGGAGTGCAGAGCCGCTCTATTTTTCTCCCTCATTATGTAAGACAATATTTCAAATCAAGAGAGCACTTGAAGAGGACAGCGCGGGCCCCCAGACAGGACACCCTTCAGATAAAGTTTACAGCCAAATAAAAAAATATGAAAGAATATATCTATGGGCCTTTTTTAGTTGTTATTTTTGGGCGTTTGGCATAACAAAAACCGCAGACTGATCGTTTACGCGTTTAAAATGATCCTTTCATTCGTGATATATATCGCTTTGGCTTTGCACATGGAAATGTACAGAGTTTAATTTTCTTAGACTTGAAATTATTCTAAAATAAATGAAAACATGTTTTTGCTCTGGAAAAAAATTGAGGTATTTTATACATTCTGACTGCTTCCAAGGGAGAATGATTTCAGTACAAAATAAATTATTTAGACTGACTTTTTTTTTGGTCAGTGCTCTAAAAGAGAAGAGAAAATCATCATTAGGGGTTGAATACAATTTTAAAACAGTTATTATTATTATTATTTAAATTTAATTAGTTATACAGTGGGTGTATCTCTTCACTTCATTAATAAAATATAATAAATACTGATTTTATTTATTTATTTAGATAGATAGCAATGGTCATGGATCTGAAGTGTTAAAATAAAAACTTTCAATGGAACATAAGTTGCATTTTTGCCATATGTATATATTCCTTTTAGACCATAACATTTTTCATAAGTATTTTGTTTTTTAGCTAACAAAAACAAAGTTTGATTCCCAGGTCATGGGTCATGATTTCAATTCCCTCTATATATTCATGTTTACAAAGACCATAACATCTTTATTTCATCAGTAAAAATAATACTGCTTTTTTATATTAAATGTTGTGTTGTGTTTCTGCAGCTCAAAATTGTTGCAGCAGAAACACAGAGCGCCTCTATTGTGTGTAAAACTCTGATCTGACGCAGACATCAAACTGAGAGATGGAGTGACACGTTTGTGGTAGTTCAAAGTAATGACTGATGTGCAGCATGGCAGACAGACGTCTGACACCAACACACACTCACACACACACACACACATACACACACAGAAGGGCTCCTGGGCAAAGCAAGAGACCCTTTCACTCAGGAGCATTAATCCAGCTCTTAGTGCTTTCTACATTGTTTCAGACCAAATTTATACTTCTGATGTTATTTGACTGAGTCTGTTCTAATAATATACATTTAAAAATGAAGAAACAAGGCAATGCGAGTCATCTTAAGGTGTCTCTGTGGTGTAACCAGGCAATGCTACCAAACAGCACCATCTAGCAGCTCTGAGATGCCTAAAAGTGTCAAAATCCTCTGCAATGACAGCTACTGCTAGAATATTTTAATAAATCGTTTGGCTCAAACTGAAAAACAACATGGGTTTGATTCCCAGGCAATATATGAACTGATGAAATCATTTAATAAAATGTTTATGTCAGCGCATGAAACAACCACTGAAGATTCAATGACAAATATGAATGTCAAGATTATGAAAAAGAAATATCTTGAAAAATTTATTTAGAATTATTTGAAAAGGATAAAACAAATTTTTGTGTTGATGATAGAATTTAAAAATGTCACATAGTTTAACAATTGTCAAGGCAAAATTATGATTATTACTACTACTACTGCTACTATTATGAAAACGAGAAATTAAAATTAATTTAAAAGTAATATACACTCATGGCTAGATTTAAGAGTAAACATTTAAAAAAAACAATTTTTTAAAAATTATTTGAACATTAAAATATTTTTTTAAGTAAAAAATCATTATTTTATTATTCTATCTATTAAAAATATGGAATATTAAATCAAGTAAAAGCTAATACTAATAAATTTAAAAATAATAATAAGTCTATTATAATTATTATTATTATAAAATGAAAAAAATTTAATCAATATTTAAAAAAAATTCAAAAATCCTTTTTTAAACATTATTTAAAACATAAAAAAAAATCAAAGTAAAAATCATTATTTTATTATTCTTTCTATTACAAAAATAAATGATTAAATTAAGTAAAAACTAATGTTCATAAAACTGAGGTAAGGTTTTGTTTTTGAAATGTTGAGAAATTATGGATTCTATTATTATATCAATTATTTAATTATTAGTAGTAGTAATTTGTTTTTTATAATAAAAATGTCATCGAAATATATGACATAATTAGATAAATACCCAGTCCAAGTCATCACAATAAATAATAATAAAAAAATAATAATAACAATAAATTAATAAAAAATGTTTAAAAAATGCATTTGTCTAAAAATTTATATTTTAAGCATTTACCTACATTAGCGCAGGTCCTTATATCAAAGGTTGTCAGGATTAATTAGTAAATTAATTTAGGCATGTCCAAACTTTTAACTAGTAGGGTATTTTGGAAGAAATTAATTGATCCCTAATATAGAGTGCACCAGTTTGACTAAAGCCCCACGTCTCTTGGCAATGTTATGCAATTATTAGAATACAGCCTGAGCGCATGAGCACAGATCACATGTTATCGGCCGGGCCGTTGTGTTGTTTTCAGATCTGTTGCGCTCGTGCCTCTCAAAGTGTCCAGAGTCAGAATTGAATCATGGGATGTGTGTAGAGTTCAAATGACTGGGGAGACTTGCGGCGCTCAAAATCAGGAGGTGAAAAATGGCGTGGTTATTTGTACCTGACAGAAGTTAAGAGCCTCTCCCCGCGGCCCAGTCGCTCCCTGCTGACCGCGAGCCTGCCTTCTCCTCTAGCTGCAACTCACCTTGCGAGAGACACGCACACACTCACACACCATCCCAAAAGGTGCGTAAGATGGCCTACTATCAGCGGCGCTCTGCAAATACTAGGCCAGAGGTGAGCAGGTCTTGGAAAGGTCGAGGGATGTGCATGTATTTGTGTGGGGGGAGACGAATGTTTGTTGTGTTTTGTTTTGTGTGTGTATGTTGCTGGATTTTCATATTAATCTCAGCCAATGACTGAATGGAGCCACTGATGTCACTGAGGGAACGTCTCGACACTGGTTTAGCACATACTTTTTGAGTACAATCAACAAAACAGGTCAGGAATGGGCTAATGTAGAGTCAGCGTGGATTAAAAATATATTAGAATGACTTTAAAAAGTGCATGAGGTCAGGATAAACATCATAAGACTCATTAAATACTCTGGGTGAGAAATTATGTTCTAGTTTGAATAGAATTTCAAGGGATCTGAAGGATTGTGTTTGGTTTAGGCACCTTAAAGTTAGCATAAAATCAAAATTTAACATGTTAAGAGTCCTTTCAAATTTTTCAATTGCACTTGGACTTTTTTATGTACAATACATACAGTAAAATGGGCTGTAAGTAGCCTTTCATGTTCACTTTTAATAATACAGAGGATCCTAACCAAGATTTAAACTGAAATGAATATCTGTATATAATAATTATCTGCAAGAGATTCATGTAAAGTTGTTGAAAATGTTCCTGAAAAAAAAAAAAAAATCAGGAATCTTATGGACTGATTTATGCAAAGGTGATGATGATGGAGACATCAAAAAAATGCATTAAAGACTGCATAAAATGAATATTTAATGAACATTTGATGCATAAATATAATAATAAATATTTAAATAGAAGATTATGTGCAAGTGTGTCGCATGCAAACAAATTCCAAAGTATGAAATTATTTGATTCAGCAAATCAAATGTGAATCATAAATGAGCTTTAAATGGTTATTTTTAACAGTATAGACATTGAAAAATTGTTTACCCAGGATCAGCAAGATGAACTTAACAAGCTGAAATTAATCTGTACAGTCTAGTTTAGTTTATGATATTTAATTAATCATTGTGGTCAAAATGATGCAGTTTAACTACAAAAACTAAGAAATAAAACGTAAAAGTGCCATTTTTGCAAAATGTGCCACATCAAATAAAAAAAAAAGTAAAAAAAATATTTAAAAAAAAAAATATATATATATATATATATATATATAATTTTATTTTATTTTTATTTTTTAAATTACACTATCTAGTTAGATTTGATGTTACGCAAAGTTAAATTACAAAAACACCCATGTGTATGTGTATGTGTGTATTTATATAGCTATAGATAATAAATATACACAGCACACACACATATATATTAAAGTGTGATTAATCATTTGACAGCACTAATTAAAATATATACAATATATAAGATTATGTAAGTTTTGTAAGCAAACATATTCTGAATTATGAGAATATTTGAATCAGGAAATCAAAAATCAAATGTGACTCACATATGAGTTCTAAACAATTCATCAGTATAAACATTGAAAAACTGCCGACCCAAGATCTGCATGTCATGAGTGCCCTCTAGCCCCACTAGAGGGTACTCACTTCACTCTACCTTACCTGGGACTCATTTCATCATGGACTTCATTTCCCATCATACACTGCACACCCACACCTGTTCTCATTTAGCAATCATCACCTTCAGCTGTTGTCTGTCACCACACCCTTTCTCACCCATTATTTAACTGGTTCATTTTCCTCTGTTCAAACGCGAAGTATTGACCTGCATAGGCAATTCCAAGCGTTCTTTCTAGTGTTTGTTTTGTTTGTTTTGACCACGTTCTGTTTTCTGACTCTGTGATTGTTCGCCGCCTGCCTCGACCCTTTGCTTTGTATTTTTGACCATGATTCTGCCTTGCCTCTGTTATACCTGTCTGCCTGTGATTTTGACCCTGCCTGTTGACCATTGAAATAAAGCTCTTGCACATGGATCCGAACGCTCATGCTGCAGTCATTACACAGCATTTCTATTTAAAATTGTAAACAAAACTGAAAGTAATCTATACAATCATCGACATTGGGGTCAAAATAATGCAAAGTTGAATAACATAAACACCCAGAGTTAACAATTTTTTCCCTACTAAAGCCACCAAATTGCTACTCAAAACTAACCGAAAACTAGCGCAATTGCGTTTTGAGGTAAAAATCTGACTCGGGAGATACATGTTTTTGGCGGCTTCCACTGGTAAAGTTCACATTTTAAGGGCTAAATATTACGTTAAACCCGTGGGCATGAAAAATAATCCGCGGTAACTGTGAAAACCGTGGACTTGGCAACACTGGCTACACCAAACAAACAAAAAAGACTGTTCGAACCAAACCGGTTTCCTGAACACACTCCCCGACTGCCATTGGTCGAAAAACAAATAGCTCCGCTCCCAAACTCACACACCATCGGTTAACCAATGCTTCTATACTGGGCTGGTTATGATTCCCAAACATGTAGAGAGACAGTGTTTACGTTTGGAGTAGAAAATAGTATTGTCGACTGAACCAAAGCGTAAACAAAGAAAACGTCCAGAAAGCTTGAAGCATTGCAAAACCCTGAAAGAACGTGCTTTCATCTATCTGTGTTTCTTCAGGATATCAGGGAGTTCATGTCAGGAAAAAAGGGGAGGCATGTGCCGTCTTTTTCGCGATTCTTGACAAATTCAAGCCATCACACATTAGCGACCGGTCTCTGAAGCTGGGCGGGCTACTAATTTATCCTTTAGCTCCGTGGAGCTGTATATCACAACACTCAGGAAGACAAATGTCAGAACACATGTTGCCAGACTGGGGCTTTGAGCACAAGATTCCTTTAATTGGGTGAACAGGGACCGGGTCCAATCCCAGGCACCCTCGGCGTCTTCTTCTGCACCCTCCTCCTCTCTCCTCTTTTTCTTTATACATGTTAACAAAAGGCAGGAAGATGAAAAAGACAACATCTTTCCCATGCCTTGCTTTGTGCCATTATAGAACAGACGCGCTGAGGGTAAAGAGGTACGACGCTGAGCTTCAAGGAGCCGAGCTTTATATAACTTCCTTTTGAGTTTTCGTCTTGTTTCATGTTTATTTCACTTCGTCTTTTTCGCAGCCTCACAGTCGTGATTGACACCGGCTTCCTGCACGCTGTAATAACAATTATTCATTATAGACACTCGCAGCGATCCCACTGATAGCTCCTGGATATATTTGTCTGAGTTTAGGAAGATGTGTTTAAGAGGAAAGAAAAGGCAAAGCTCTTCCGAAGATCTGTTCATCATCAGCGTTGTGATCTGACGCCTGCCCGTTTCCACCCTTGCGCCTCGGTTAACTGGGGAACTTTTTTGGCTTTTTAGCAGAGGGAATAAAGATCACGTAAGAGCAGAGGCTCAGCTTGCAGAAGATGACAGAGAGCAAATGAACGTGAAGCTCACACTAACTATGTTACTGCGCTGCACAACAAAAAATATCTGTATTTTCATCTCATTTTCCAGCAAAATAGCTAAACATCCTTCAAGCAAAATACATTTAATTGGGAAGCAAAACTGTATTAACATCTGTTTTCGGAGAATATGGCTTTTTTTGGTTACTCTTGGTATTTTTTATTTTAAAATTTGGATTTTATTTTAAATATATGTATTAAAATCATTATTTAAATAATAGTATTTCTATACATTTACTTATAGAATTAAATAATTCTTTAATAACTGATACATTTTATTATTGAAAAGATTTATTAATTATATATATGTATATATATATATATGTAGAGAGAGAGAGAGAGACAGGGTATACACTATTATATATTACTATCATAATATAATTGAATGAATATTTCAATACAACTATAAAAAAGAGATAAGAAAAACTTAAAACAAAATAGGAGAGAATGGGGCAAGTTGTCACACTTTTTTACTGCAGTACATAGTTATTTATAAATGAATACATTCATTAATTAAGAAATAAAATAAATTAATATTAAACTACAACAAAAAAATAATAATAAAAATACAATTATTTAAAGAAATAGTATTTCCAGTAAATAGTAAGGTTAAGCATTACTATATAATTACTATATTATATTGCTAATATTACAAATTCATACCTTAAAATTTTGGTATAAATGTATAATAAATATATTTATGCAATAGATATTTTTAGTAGATATTTTATGCAATTATGTTTCTCAAAGATTTTTGTATTTATTTTTTACAAGAAAACATGCTTTTTACTAGACAAAAAATAAATAAATTTACATTAATGTGCCTTGAAATTCCCGTATGATAGAAGATAAGACATTTGACATTGCTAAAAGCCCATGTGAGGCGGTTCTGAGCTCACACTGCTGCACAGGGAGTAAAAGTTTAATGTGGAATAAAATACTAATGCAGTAGCTATACCACATTCTCATGCGCTGACTGTCTTAATTTCTCAGAGGAGTGTGACTGCATACTATCATTTTTATTTTTTTTTACTCTTTATTTTTTTCCTTTCAACACAAAACTGCGACAACCTGCCCCAGTCTCCCTAGTGTCTTAGGCATTTATTAAATATAATATGTAACTTTTAGAACACTGCATTTCATCAATAGCACAATATTGGAGATATAAAAAATTGTATTTGTACACTGTGTAAAAAATAAACAATATTATGGATACTATATCTCCATCGATTCGTTAAGAGGAGACGGTAAAGTGATTTATCAGCAGCTCCATCTGGGTTGGTCTGTCTATAGTGTGTTTGTGAAGCACCATCCCTGCCTGCACTAATTAGTGAATCTGGGCACAGCCGCACAAAGAGGCCTTGGATAGATTCGGGGAGAGCTTCAATAACCCAGCTCCACAATCTGGCCTCTGTCCAGTTCTTCAAAATTAATTCATGTTCCCTGAAGTAATTACATAAGTGTGTTTGGTCCATGTGGAGTTTTTCACAATACACATTTTAATTAACGCAATAATTCAGATCAATTGTGCAAGACCTGGATTATTGGACCTTCAATAACGACGGCTGGGTTTTTTCGACAGGACGCAGCATATTGAATTAAAACAGCCTGCAAACTAAACTTTACATTCATGAAATTGATTTAATCTATCTATCAATCTATCTATCAATCTATCTATCTATCTATCTATCTATCTATGTCTGTCTGTCTATCTATCCGTCTGTATGTCTCTATATATAGCCTCTATATATATATCTATCAACCTCTATCTATTTTATAAGAGCAACACAGCTCACCAGATCATTTTCATCCTTGATCACCTGTAGTTTAGGCCTTTTTTCACTCACCCTTGTGTTTATCCGTGAAACAAAACATGTCGCTTCTGTCCTGCCTCCGCATTTCTCTTTCTCCCCCCTCCTTCCATCTCTCTCCCCCCGGCCAGACCTCATGGTGAGCTCCAGGCACTGTTTATTGATCAGCTCAAACTCCCAAATAAACGAGCAGAGAATGAGAGCTATGCTCGAGGGAGCCGAGCCCAGTCCCGGCTCTCTGGGCTCCCATCAATTTTAATCACCGCCCTAATGAAGAGACTCCTCTCTGCTGGATGTCCATAACTCAGAGCAGCGCACTGCTACCTCCGCCAGCGCCACCAGATCAGTCTTCCCGCTCCCCCTCGCCTTCGATACCTGCCTAATGCCCCTTTTTCTAAATAAACTATGCATTAGCTAATGGCTCACAGGAATGATAATGGATAATGGCTTGGGAAATCTCATTTTGAACTAGAACAGAAAGAGAGAGGCTGAAGTTTTGTGTGTTTTAAGAATATCTTTGAAAAGTCATATACATCTCGGGCTACGGTTCAGTGAGGTAGCGTTCCCAGTTGCCATCTTACAAGAATAACCTTGATAAGACGTGCATTTTTTCTTCACTATTAGGGATATTTCTTCATGCAACTCTAACCTTTCATGAAAGGCATGTTGCTCCGCCATATGTCTGTACTTGTTTTGACCTTGAAAATCCCTTGAAAGTCTCTTGATTGTGTGCAACAATAGTCCCATTTAGCCTGCAACTTACATATAATCTTGAAGTGGTTATTTTTCAATGGATAGGTGACTGAAATCTACGATTATGAGAGGATGTCTCAAGGTAAGAGCTCCGACCCAGGTGAAGAAACTCATAAACCTCCAGACCAAGAGCTCAGAGATGTCTTTCTTCCGCCCCCTTGTCCTCTAAAAGAATATAAGAAGTTTCGGAAACTCTAAAACCTCCGAAACTTTTCTGAGCTGCTGAACCAAGCGCTCATATTTTACTTCTGGTGACGCCCGGAATCTTTCTCCGGCATCTGGTCCTCTCATGCCGGGTAAGGGGAAGAATCCATCACCTTCCCCCAGGGTTTGCATAATCTTCTCATGGAGGTGAGGTGCCACGGTTTTGGCTATTCGCTGCCTCGTCCTGGGATTTCGTCTGTCTGCTCGTGTTTGATATCTGAACTCAGCAGAGTAGAGACACATATGGGCGGCTCATAAAGCTAGCGTGGTTTATGGAGCGGCCTGACAGGAGTGCTTGCTCCAACTCGAATGAAGAGAAACTGAGACTATAGATCTAGAACAAAATGGATCGCACCTTTAGGAAATCTGCAAGACTGATGGTGAATTTGACTTTTCTTATCAAACAACGGCATCCAGAAGCTATACAAACTGGATATTTGCTTTCAGATGGGTAGAATTATGGCCATAAATCAACATTTGTTAATGACCTTTATCTTATATAATTTATTGTATCGATAAATCTCACCACTGTATTACCATGTACTGAATGTACTAAAACAATGTGCAGCATTTCTTGTTTACTTCTTCACAGAATGCTTTATTTATTTATTTATTAGCATCCAATTTTTAAACCCTATACATTATCTCATGTACTGCATTAAAATCTGTAAACCTATGGTCCACTATCCATGTAGCATGGTACAGTAACATCATGTCTGTATGCATTTACCATGGTAATACTATGTTTGTGAACATTAAACAGTAATTTAATGTTACAGAATCCCAGTGGCAATTCATGGTTTTCTTTCTTTGATTCAGTTTTTTTTACCCTATCAATACTACAATTTTGGACATTTACCATCATTTTAATCTTACGTTACTTACCATAGTAAATCCACAGTTGTTTGACATTTACCATAGTAATGGCATACCTTTTGTACACCTATTATAGTAATGCCACTGTATTACTTGTAAATAACCTGGTGTATTAATAAGATTCAGTACAATGGTACTGTATTATGATCTGAGTCTCACAATCTACAGAGAGCAATAGAACAGTAAATCTGAAAGAGCTGAATTTGTAGTTTCTTGTCATACCAGAATCTGTTGGATCAGCTTGTGGTCAAAATGGCCTTTGCATTTTTAAAATGAAAATGATTTCCTGTTGTGTTCTTGTATTGTGGAGCTGCTAAATAACACAGTGATCCTCTGGATGTCTTGTGAGACTTCCTCTCGACTGGGACATATTAACAGCACCTACTCTGAAATACAGACAAAGAGAGTAAGAGAGAACAGGAGAATAATAACAGCGATGTTTGATCTGCCATTTCTGGCCCTGTGCATGGGGCCGGTCTTTGTGTGGATGCTGGGATTTGCTGTAGCCCTTAGGCAACGTCTGCTATGTGTGTGTTTGGATGCATGAGGGGGGAATTTGGCCAAATGGTCAGAGAACAGGACGGATAAAAGGGCCATGAACTGCAGCTGAGGTGATTCTCTGATAATATCACAGAGGAGACTCGTGCAAAACCCAACATCACACGAGGGGGACGTCGGACATCTTTGCCAGAATTATGCAAAGCCCCCCTGCCTGTCAGATTGCTTGAAAGAGCATAAGCGTGTGTGTTTTCCCTTCTAATAAAATGACCTGCTGGTCTCTCTCGGTCTGCCCCAGCCATAGGAAATCTATCTTGAAGTGATTATTTCATCAGAGTGGTCAGGTCCCCTCTGAGGGCCCGGCTGTGTGTGTGTGTGTGTGCATCTGTGTGGATGTGTTCTGTGTGTGTTGCTCTCTGGAGGAAGTCTTTCATTCGTGTAACAGGCATGAACGATTCAACCCTTCGCTCATTTAAAGGGCTTTTCCTGCAGTCTGCAGTCGACACCTCTGCCTTGAGGCGATGAGCCATGATGGGGTTGCAATGAAAGCCGCCAAACAGTAAATCCTTCCTCTTCGTTCACCTCTGCTTAACACCAGCTGTGGTGCGGTGTCCGTCAAAGTCTCAGGACCTCAGTATTGTTTTTGTGAAAAACTAAACATGATAGTACCTAAACAAACTACTAGAAAAGAACATGACTAAACAAAAGAAAAAGAAAGAAAGCAATAGGGAAACAAAAAATAAATAAATAATTCAATAAACTAAATCAAAACAAAAATGAAACAATAAGCAAAGCAAAATACCAAACAACAACAACAAATAAAATAAAGCAAAGCAAATCATGAATAAAACAAAGCATCAAAGCATTAAACTGAAAACTAAAACTACAACAAAGCAAAACACTAAACAAAACAAAAACACAACGCAAGCACCAAAACAAAAAGCAAGGCATTAAAACACACACAAAAAAACTGAACACTGCAAAGCAAGACAAAACTAAATGGAAGAAAATAAAAAAGCAAAACTCTACTGAAACAAAACGGAACACAACAAAGCAAAATAAATAAATAATAATAACTAAATAAAATAGTAAATAAAAATAATAAATAAAATAAAACAAATGAAACAAGCAAAGCGAAACACAACAAAGCTAATACTACTACTAACAATAAATAAAACAAAGCAAAGAAAAGCAAAACAAGAAACAAAAGAAAAAGTAAAGCAATAAATCACTAAATTAAAAAAGACAAAAACTGAAGATCATTAACTACACTGTTGGTTGATTTTTGTGAGTAGAGAAAGGACAGAAATGTACAAAATAATGTATAAATTCTCCTTGTAGAATTCGATAATCTATCACTAATTATGTAATATCCTAATGTATTCTAATATTAAGCAATCATCTGTTCTTTTTTATTATTATTATTGAAGTCAAGCAAATGTAAGTTTGTTTGTTTGACAACAACACGACAACAAAAAGTGGGTATAGACAAGCAAGCTACTTTTAAATTCTGCCTATATCAGCCACGTTTATGACTTCTCCTTAAGTCTGCTTTGGTACTGATGAATAGCAATGATCCATAAGTTTATGGTGTGGTGTCATCTCGGGGACGGCGGGAGGAGATGCTAACTGCACTGATAAATGGCCTTTTACTGTTCAGCTCTGCCTATTAAACGTGTTTCTTATTATCGATCAAGCTAAACAACCTGATGGAGGGGGAGAGAAGTCACCTTGATATAATTCTATCTATCAATCATTCCTGAGGCCCTCGCAGACACGGCTGGCACTGCCATTAGCACAGGCTGGCATTGTGTTCGGGAAGAGGAGCTATTGGGTCTTTGGTGATTAGAGTGATGAACGGTCAGACATCACATATATGGTGGTGTTTTGTAATCATTCAAATCTAATTTACTATGGTTGGTAAAAATTCTGCATTTCTTTTCAAAAGTATTACAGGCGTTTTGGCTGTGTATGCTTCTCTGGTTCTCTTTTCCTCTAACAATCTGAAAGTATACTAACTAGAAAGATATAGGCTTGGTGAAAATATACATGCTTGGTATATGGCTAAGCTCACTCCCCTTCTAGACTCAGTATTACCATAATACAGAAATCTACCATGAAAAATTAGTCAAGAATGAAAAGTCTAAGGAGCTCAGAGATCACTTAAGCCTAAATCCTGGGGCTAAAAATAGCTCAAAGTTGGGCATATGAGTGTCCGTGTATGCTTTCTGGATTTCTAGAAAAGACTGTTTGCATGGGTGAACATCAGATAGCATTTAAATGTGATTTTCAATGCTACTTCATGTGGCAAATCAGGGATATTTTTGATTAAGCAAACAACAGGAAATATTTTTGCCATTTTTTACTTGTTCTAATCTCATACTGCTTTCTCCCACACAAAGCAACAGCTACTGGACCTTCATCTTTTGCTTACAACCCAAGGGCAGAGTTTCCAGGTGGAACTGGAATGGAAAAAACAGAGATCTTACATATCATAAGTAATCATGGACAACGTAAGAACGCTGGATAAAGGAACGGAAGACTCTCAGATCTCACCAGGATCCATTGGGACTGCAAAGATGGTTTTCTCTCCCAGAAACTTGACCAGGAGCCGATGCTTCTGATTCCAACCTTGCACTTGTTGAATTTTTAATCATATACAGAAGCAAGAAAGCTCTTATGCAGCATGACTGGGACAACGTTCTTCAACTACTTGAGTGCCTTCAACGCCATTTTGATAAAACAACAGTATCATACAACACACTAGTATTATTAGGCAATCAATGTTTTGATTTCAGAGCTATGGAGCCAGTTTTACAAACAGCTTGCACTAGCACAACCGTCTTTTGGAACCGTCTTTTAAAATAGTACTGTCCGGATTTACTACAGATATGCAGTAAAAAAAAATGCGCTGAAAAGTCGTGGACACCATTATTTTTGCACCTGACCTTATTGAATATGCATTTGTAGGAGTTTCCCTTTCAAACGCATTTTTTGCAAGGCAAAGAGCTGAAGCCATTTATTTGTGCACAAGTTCACGATCAATTTGCGCTTCAGATGTGATTTTCTGTTCGTACGTTCATTCTATAAATCAAACGTATGCATATTCGAGAGTTGATCGTAATATCAAATTATGGATAACATTTTATAAATGAGGCCCCTGGTGTATCAACACTGTTGCAAAGTTACTTACTGTTAGTAGAATTAGATGACTAAGTTGACTAATCGAAATAAAGTGTTACCTTACATTTTGGTTTGTTCCTTATGGTCAACTATCATATGGCTTCAGAAGACTTGAAATATAGTATGCAAATCATATAGGCCACTTTTATTACTTTTTTTTTGCTGCTTTTTGGTCTTTTTGGAGATTGACAGTGCTCATTCACCATCGTTATGTGGAAATGAGCGGCTTGTATATTCTGCTAAACATCTCCATTCCTGTTCTACAAAGGTTTGGATTTACATGATGCTCTGTAAAGATGACAGGATTTTTGAGGTCCAGAAAAACTCTTTGAAACTGAAAATGTATTATTTGTAGGCTCAAAAAACTAAATTAGCAAAAATGCCATTTAAATCACATACCAGACATCAAATGTATCAGATCATTTAGGAAAATTTAGTCTGTTTAAAGCCAGCAACGATAAAGTAATCACAAAATACAAGTGAAAATTTACCATCAGGTTCCTCGTGAGGCTCCTGTTCTCAGCTAAAGGTCAATGACTCATCCATGTGGCCGCTGCGGCCCTCCTCTTGTTCTCCAGCCGCTCTCCAATCAGGAAGGCGCGAGGAAACAATTTGCCCAACACCTGGTCTGGGATCATGCTGGAACACGCTCAGTCTGCACTCGTACGGGTCGCAGCCGTGATGGAGCTCTCGCGGCTTCCAGAAGTTTCTGTACTGTTGAAAGACATATGGCTGGGCACGGTTTTGCGTAACCTCTCTGAGCCCTTACCATCTGCCTGCAGGCCCAGGTGTGCCCGGTCTGGCAGGCTTCACCTCAGCTTCCCCGCACCACTGGAGTGCTGTCATTCACCGCTGCACTTCAGCTGATCTCAGACCGGCTCCAAACATTAAATCAATGAGCCCGCAGCGGCACAGGCTACAATTGAATCAACAACAGACAGAAAATGGACTCTGTTCCTATGATCTGTCATACACTAAAACAATATGAGGATGTCACCGCACAACATATTGCATGGTTGTTTGCTGGTCCAAATTTACTGTTTCTGTTAATCTGAGATCTCTTCCAGCCAGAGGCTAGTTTTGAAACTGTAGCTTGCCAAGGTGAAGGGCTAATCAGAATTTAAAGCTGTTCATTTTAAACCGGTAATTAGCCACACAAGTTTGCAATTTTTTTTTACGTTTTTGTGTAATTTCATGAAGCTATGAGAATGCTTTTTGTTTGCAAAGAAAACAGAATTAAAGAATTAAAATTTTTGGGTGAACTGGGTGAATATTTATACATTCATCTTCTTACATATGCAATTGCTTGTTTCTGCATTGCATTTTATCCAGCGATTTAATACTCTTTCAGAAGATGTGTAATAGTGCCTCCTACTGTAAAACACAGAAAGCCGGAAACTTATGTCAATGATGTTAAAATGAGAAAATTACCATTTGGTAGCATTACACTGCTACTCTTTGGAATAGAAAACTTACTATAATGAAATCACCTACTATTTAATTTTATTGTCTGTCCAACACTGATTTCATTACTAAGGTTAGCCAAATAGCTATTTAGCCATTGTTTTAGCAAAGTCACTTTCACAGTGGACATTTGCATGGCACCATTTTCAGCTGAAACAGTAAAATGTATGTTTTGATCTTTCATTTACAAGATAATGGTGTTTTAAAAATTCTAATTTATTTCGCAGTGTAAGTTTTTGGAAAGAATGTCGTTATAACCTCTATGTAAACTACAAAAATGTGATTTTGTGAAAACAATGGCATTCTGAAAAGTGTATGTGCATAGACACATAGAGACATCGCCATCTACTGGCCTGACATGCATAATACAGCGGTTTTAGTCTTTCTTGTGGAGCTCTGTGAATGGGAATTGCTATGACAATTCAATTGCTCATTGAACATCCTGTTTTGTACACAAATATGAGATTTTAAAGGGCTTCCGACAAAAATCCGTATACTGGTGCCATATTTGAGAAAGAACTCCAACATCGTTTCTGTATATATAATTCTTCCAACCCAATCTCACGGCAATTCGTACGCATTTTACGAGTTTGTTTCCAATTCGTATGATTTTGTACGAATGACCTAAATCTAACCCCGCCCCTAAACCTACTCGTCACTGGGTTTTACACAAATAGAGTGAGGTCGTACAAATTTGTGCAAATTAGCACGAATTTGGCACCTTGTACAAATACGTACGATTTGGTCGTGAAACTGTGTTGAAGTCTTCTAGTTGGGCGAAGATTATGCTAATTATGAAAGAGCGATTTCTTAACAAATTGCTGGAATCCATTTGCATACGTTTAACTATTAAATATGAGGCGTACAAAGCTTTTTTAAATCTGGAGGCGATTTCGGGAATCTTAACGAATTTACTCATAACTCTACCAAAGCTTAATGGATGAGGACCATTGAATTTTAAATCTGTTCTGCAGATTTTCTACCACAGTTGTCTGAAAATGTCCAAAAGTGTATGCTGCAAGTTATAAAATAGCCTCACATTATGTGGTTTTGTTGACAGTGAAACCACAAATGTACCATGAATACACTGAATGTGTCGTCTCCACCTACAGCATTCAGAATATGTTGGAGGCCTTAATCTATTTTATCCATTTTGCCGTTTCATTTTAAAACTCAACCATACCTTTATGCGGTCGTGAAAAGACATGCAGTGATTGTAAAGACGTGTTCGTTCAATAACTTGAAGCCCCTTGCTGTGCCACCTGTTGCCAAGCAGGCAAGTCCTCTATTGTGCTCCCTGCTATTAAGGAGCCAGATCAGAATAACTATAGCAATTCATCTATTACAAATGCAGGCTTTAGCTCCACGCGTTTTTGTTCCCTAAAGGAAAGCAACAATCCCAGAGCCACAAGAGCATTTTTTTGAGGACGTACGCGCTTGTGATGGGAGGGTTTTATAAATGTTGATTGTAGGGACGTTCTAGTAACATGGTCTGCTGAATTATCAGACTACAACATAGGATCGTAGGGAGAAGGAAGCGGTGTTTGATCACTCATCAGGTGTCAACGGCAGCTCCAAAACGCGGGCCGAGGCGGCAGCTCTTGTTTGTGTCTCGCTCGCAGCTCTTCAAAGTGCCTCCGCAGCTCACCAGTGCTCATTTAAATGGAAACTTTCTTTCAAATTTCCACCGTTGCTCCTGTTGACACAGGACAGTTTCCTGAGGTAAAAAAAAATATATAGTTATTTCTTTCTTTATTCTTTTTGCTTTTTTTCCTCACTCTGCCCTCTTCTCTCGCTCATGTTTGTGAGGATGATTAATGGCCGGATCTGAGATGCAGAACAGAGGTTATCAAAGGATTTGAGCTGTTCTACAACACCACATTAATTACATCACACGGCAGGGAAGGTGCTGGGCGGCACTAGGAAGTACAACAAACATGGTTTTGATTTACACAGGAACTGTGTTCTGTATTTTAATGGAATTGCATTAGAATGTTGACAATGTAAATATAACAGTAATTTATTATAATAAAATGCTACAAAAGGTTAGGTAGGTTTGTGGTCAAAATATAACAATACTGCACTGCACTGTGGAATAAGAGTGTACGTTTTTCTTTTTTAAACAGCTAGATTAAATGGAGAATTTTTTCTCCTGAGAAAGAAAAACCCAGTGATCTTGCATGTGGTTCCTGTTTAAAAAGAGATTTTAAGTCTACAATAAAATATATCTGATCTCGATATAAACTCAACAAATTCTCATTTAATTGTTATAAAACAAAATTTTCTGAGCTGGTATTAATCCTATAGTTATGTACTCTTATGGTATACTAACAAATGTCTCAGTGTCTATTGCTATATTCATATTGTATAACATTTTTGTAATCTTAGCTTACAAAATATTATATTTCAAAACAGTATTATTACAAAATAGTGAGAAAAAATTGTTTGGTAGGGATATTTAGACATGCTATTACAAGTAATGAGTAAATCCACAACATAACCATGAATCCCCATTGATTACTAATAATAAACTGTATACCTTCTGCTCTAAAACTGGCAACGCACAGTCAGGAATACACTGCAAATTCACATTAAACAACCTTGTATACTTAATGATGAAGAGATGATCTGAGCCCGTCATGAAGATATATGAAAGAAACTATCCCGCTCCCGTTCAGTCGCAACACCCTTCAGGAGCAACAGACAACCTTAACTTCTCAAGTTAACTTTAACGAAAAGCAAAAGAATCGAATCTCTGTATATACGCAGAGATGGTAAATGTTAGCCCGCCTGCTGCATCCTACTCCATATCACTTGGCCCGTTATGAAAAATAGTTTGCTATTTTGGAACCCCCTGGCAGCCATAGTGGATCACCACAGACCCCGAGCTCATTTATCTTTTGTCAGAGATGAAGCCAAACTAACGCCATCTCCCGAAGCGGCTAAAGAATGAGGAGGGGAGAAGGGAGGTAAAAATAAACCGCCGGCACTCAGGTAACGACACAGAGAAGTCACTTTACAAGTAATGTGTGGCTTTTTAAAAGTGGAACTCTGTCGTTCCATTAGGACATTAAACACTTTTTGTTCCCAGGCAACCTGATTAGAAGTGTCTTTCCCCAGCTGAAAGTTTGGGAAGAAACATGACGACAGGGAACAAAATAAGAGAAGTGTTTTGCTGACTGCTGAATGACTCGCTCGCTGTCCTGAAACATTAATGTCTGACAGAATCAGCTCAAATTGAGGCGTGATGGAAACTGCAGAGCAACTGTGATACAGTTATGCTTGTTTTTGTCACTTTCTCTCTCGGCTCTGACAGAGTGAGGGAGGAAGCGTATTAATGTATGCTAAATCGTTATCATTTCACTGGAAGTGAGACGGGGGCTAGTTGTCACAATGGATGTAGTTCAATAAAGGTTTTGAAAGCCAATTGCACAAAAAGTGTAGCAATTTTTCTCTTGCTAGAATGTCACAAATTAGGATCATTTTGGTGAATTTTATCCTCCAAATTAAAATTAAAATATTGTATTTTTGAGTGAACACAATAAAACCGCAATCACATTTGAGAGCCAGCTATATAATTCAGGCAGATTTGATGCATGTGTGTATTTACATAAATGCCATAGTAAGTGTTTAGCAAATTATAGATTTTATATCAGTCAAAGCAAAGACTGTATGTTACCTTGGTTTAGAATAGGGAACACTTATTCAATATTAACTATGACTTTTTGCTCAATAAATTCATAATTTGCTGCTTATTAATAGTAAGGTACAGTAGTTGTTAAGTTTAGGTATTGGGTAGCATTAGGGATGTAGAATAAGGGATTAATACGTGCTTAATTACTACTAATAAATGGTTATTATACTAGTAATATGCATGCTAATAGTTAAGAGACCCTAAAATAAAGCGTTACTGTTACCTTTTACCTTTTTGTTAATTGTTAAATATCAATTGACAACATGCCCTGCTATTAAATTAACTGTATATGTATATGTATATGTTTTATTGTTTTATTCCAGAATAATTATATAGATTTTTACTAGAATTCCACAATTTATGATTTGCTACTTTATTGTTTTAAAAGTAGTTTTTAAATAGTAATATAAATGGAAGGAGCTCAGTGTCATTCACACAAACACTAAACACCATCATGGTGAGAAGTATTAAACTGAAATGTGCAATAAACATTCATTTAACAACATTACATGTAACATGCAACCTTAATAAACATAACTGATACAAAAAACTAAAAAGAAACATAGTTATTTCAAAGAAAAAACATCAAAATCAAACACAATTTAAAATGCAATGCAGGGAATTCTGGGAATGTCAGTTTATGGTGTTTCCCTGTAAATTTAACAGGAACTTACCATTAACCATTTAACAGGTTTTTACTGTAGTATTTTTTTTACTATTAAAATGAAGGTCATTTTTTACAGTGTAGATTATAAACAACATTTTATTCCCCCCAAAATGGTTAATATATATTGTTTTCTGTTTGTTCTAAGTATTTTCATTGACAAAATGAGATACCCAAATACTCCAAACTCTAACATGCCAAAAAAAATTCACCTGCACCTGTGTCTTGTGTATTGCTGTAATATCATATTTGTATTCTATTTTATTAAATATACCGTTAACTGAGACAATATCAATGTGAACATTTGAACTTTACCTCTTTTCCAGCATGCCAACTACCTAACAAAAAAGGCATTATGGCATGTGAGCAAACACTGCTGTTCCAATCTCCTCGTCTCAAACATACCTCACTCACTCTCTCTCTCACTTTTCTTTGCCCGAGGCCATGTGATTGCCCATCACTTCAAGGTCTGTGGCTCCATGCACGACTGAGTGCGCTCGCCACGCGATAAGCCAACCGCCTCTGAATAACACATCTGCCTGACAGGGCAATGATCGGCCGGCTCTCTCGTCTCTGTTAAATAATCGTCCCAGAGTTCCTTGCCGCCCAGGTATCAGCGTTTATGATTTTTACTCAGGCATAGTGTAGGACGTGACAACAACAATCCTCGTCCCAGGTTGCAGCTGGCTGCCTTGCCATGACAAAGACTGACTGACTCCTTCTTCTATCACAAACACACACGCACCTCAGGGGAGCACCGTCACAGTTTCGGTGGCATCAGTCCAGAGAGATAAATTCTCCGGCCCGGTGATGTACCTCTGTGACTCTGTCAGTCCGGACGCATGCTGCGATTATAAATAAATAAATATATGGCAGCTCCATCGTGATTGCCTCTCCATGCCTGATGTGGCACGCTGATGGCTCACGGCCGCCAGAGATGAGCACATGATGACACGTCTGGAGTCAAACAGCAGCAAACGACACAATGAGAAACTGTCCCATAATGCAAAACAGTGATACAACGAGTTTCTGTCTGCCTAGTGTTTCCCTTGCAGCTGAAATATGTCATAAAAGTCACACGGTATTTGATTGCTAATGACAGTGAACATTTTTAACATTTTGCCATAGTTTCTACTACAATATTCCATTCAAATGTCAATTGCTAGCAAAAGTTATGTGGATTACGATAATTATGGATCTATAAATGCAATGTTTATTTGAATTATAACTGCTGGAAGACATTTAACAGATATATTTTTACAAATATATCTTTGTGAGACAGAAAAATATCCAGAAAACCTGGTTTCAAATGTGACCCTGGAGCACAAAACCAAGTCTTAAGTCACTGAGGTGTATTTGTAGCAATAGCGTCAAAATGATATTTTTTTCTTTTATGGCAAAAATCATTAGGACATTAAGTAAAGATCATGTTCCATGAACATATTTTGTACATTTCCTACTGTAAATATATTAAAATTTTCATTTTTGATTAGTAATATGCATTACTAAGAACTTCATTTGGACAACTTTAAAGGGGATCTCAGTATTTAGATTTTTTGCGTCCTCAGATTCCAGATTTTCAAATAGTTTTATCTCTGCCAAATATTATGCTATCCTAACAAACCATACATCAATGGAGACATTATTTATTTAGCTTTCAGATTATATGTAAATCTCAATTTTAAAAAATGGACACTTGTGGACACTTTACGAGCCATTTAAAAATAAATGTATTTACACAGTTTTGATTCATTATTTTTATAATGAACTGCTCAAAAGTTAGATTTTTGTTGTTGTTGTTGAAAGAAAAAAAAAGATGCTAACGGTAAAAAACTGTAAAAATACTACGGTTAAAAACCTATTAAATGGTTAATAGTAAATTCCTGTAAAATTTACAGGGAAAAACCATAATGACCTTCCCAGAATTCCTTGTATTGCATTTAAAATTTTGTTTGAATTTGATGTTTTTTCTTTGAAATAATTATGTTTCTTTTTAGTTTTTTCTTATCAGTTATGTTTATTAGGGCTGTATGTTACATGTAATGTTGTTGAATGAATGTTTATTGAATATTTCAGTTTAATGAGTCTCACCATGATGGTGTTTAGTGTTTGTGTGAATGACACTGAGCACCTTCTACATATGTTCATATATAAAAGATGCTTGTGATGGGTTTTGGTTCATCATGTGACTTTCTCATCACCACCTACATTTAGTGGTTATGAGTATATTTCAGAAATACAAAAAAGATTTCAATACTTTAATGGGTTGGTATATTAACATTATATCAGTTAATGAAATTGCGGTATTTAACTTAAAACCATAGAACCTAAATTGCTGTTGACATATTTTTTACGGTCGAATTCCGTAAATAACACAGCTGCTGTTTTTTTACCGTAAATTTTATGGAATTTTTATTTTACAGTGTATGCTTGCAAAAAGATATATTAATATAAAAACACAGCATTACTACAATTTAAAATAGCTGTTTTCTATTTGGATATATTTTAAAATTTGATTTATTCCTTTAATGCAAAGATGAATTTCTTTAGCATCATTACTCCAGTCTTCAGTGTCACATGATCCTTCAGAAATAATTCTAATATGCTGATTTGCTAATCAAGAAACATTTTTTATTATCATCAATAGTGAAAACAGTTGTGCTGCTTAAAATTTTTGTGGAAACTGTGATAGTTTCTTTTTTTTAGGATTCTTTTTTGAATAGGAAGTTCAACATTTATATGAAATAGAACTCTTTTGTAACATTATAAATGTATTTACTGTCACTTTTGATCAATGTAATGCCCCAGCACTCAATACAAATATATTAATTTCATAAATAACTAAATAATTTGTAGGGTTAGAGCATTCTAATTAAGAAGTCAAAACAAATTGTTATTTTTAGTCATATTAGTAATTTGCAGTATGTTTAAAACTTCCTGCATAACAAATGTTAAGCTAATTGACATTCAGTTCTAATTTGACTTAGCGCTCTTATTTCTTAAGGCGTCTTTTTAGTCTTGTACACAGTTGATGCTCGAGTGGGCCTTGTTTTTTGTGCCTTTGTAGTACACCAAAGTTTTAAAGAGGAGGGGTAGGAGAGCAATGCTGCTCCCTCTGGGAGGGGTAGATGTTGCCCTCGTTCAGCTTTGGCCTGCTTTCTTTGTTTTATCCTATTCTGGTAACATTTTTTCAACGGCAACCTGGTAAAGATGTGAAATGCCCATTGTTCTCCTGACAACAAGAGTTGCGGGGGTTGAATCCTTTGACATGAACCCAAAGGAGCGCTCATGATAAGTTATCGAGCCCATGTAACCTGGGCCACTATTGCATCTGCCTTTGTTTTCGCTTTTTTTAATACCACATCCATAGCACTGTCACACACAAACATTCAAACATTGTAATTAAAACTGAACTTTAAATTCAGTTGCGATATAAAGATAGCTTGTTATCTCAGAACAAATATATGGAAGCCTGTTTCCCCAACTGAATAAAAATGCAAAAGTTAATTGGGACATTTTATCTCGCAATTCTGACTTTTATCTAACAACTGCGAGTTTATATCTCGCAGTCCTGATTCTTTTCTCATAATTGCGAGATATAAAGTCAGAATTGTGAGAAAAATGCAGTTCTGACTTGTTTTTTGAGTTGTTTTCTTTCTCGTAATTCAGATTTTTTTCCTCAAGATTGTTTATATCTCCTAATTCTGACTATTTTTCGCAATTGCGAGGTTATGTCATGCAATTCTGACTTTATAACTTATGAGTTTACATCTTGCAATTCTTTTTTTTTCGAATTTCTCAGAATTGTGTTTATATCTCAAAATTCTGACGGTTTCTCGAAATTGCGAGTATATGTTATGAAATTCTGACTTTATAACTTGCAATTGTGAGTTTAACCTCTTGCAATTCCAAAACATTTAGAGAATCAAAAGCTAATATGACAGTTTAAATTAAACAGTTTTAAGGAAAAAAAAAAAAGTCAGAATGTGAACTTGAAATTGAGAGAAAAAACGTCAGAACTGCATGATTATATGACTTTATAACATGCAATTGCGCCTTTATAAATTACATTATAAATGTAATTGTGACTTTTTATCTGATAATTCAGACTTTATTTTTCATAATTGTGACTTTATATCATGCAATTCTGAATTCATAAAGAAAAATATCAGAATTGCCAGAAAACATAAAAAAAAACGTTTTTATTTTTCATTCAGTGGCTTCCATAAAATAGCTGTGTTTTTCAGTACTGAAGGGATATTTTGAACTGGGCCTCCAAACGATGGAAAACCAGAGTGGATGAAACATCAGGCGAGGGGTGCAGAACCCTAACAGAGCTCCTAATTAGCAGAGATGGTGAAAAGGATAGTGGCTTATCAGGTCACAAACAAGTGCATGACCAGTGGTACTTCCTTTGAAAAATCCAAAATCCTTTGAAAATGAGTTTCAAACACTGGTTATCACTTATAAGCAGTAATAGTGTGCCGCTCATTAGAAGGTTGAATGAAAATGTTCATGTACAAATCATTTACATTTAATAAGGATGTGTGCTTTAGATAAAAATTTTATTAGTTTTGTAAAATAAATGTAAAATATTTTATTATTCATATTTTTATGATTATTAATTTATTTTCATGTTTTATTGTTTAAGAAATTTGGAAATATTCACTATAACACAGAGATATTATATATGGCAATCACATTCAGTAAAGCACACAAACAGTTAAAAATGGAAGGAATAAGAAGACATATTTTGGAATCATGAAAACCGCATATTGAATTGCTTTAAAACACAGCTAAACGGAAAGCTCGGTAATATCTGGAACATTGTGCCTGGAGCAAGTTACATATCAAATATAGGCATAAAGGAACATCCATAATCTGAAAAACCTTTCTCGGTTATGGGGCATAATTTTCATGAGTGAGGTTATGCACACGAACCACACAAAATTTTAATCTGCAGTTATGAAATAGTTACACAGACTTTAAAAAATGAAAGACAAAAGATGATAAAGGCATTGCAGACAAAGGAAAGAGTTCCTATTTAAAATCACAAGCATGAGGCTGTGATAAAATCTTTCTTTTCTTTTTTTTTCTCTTTGCACAAAGGGTCTATTATTGTAACTCCCTGTTTCGTTTTTCTGAGGCTATTAAGACACTAACTATAGTGGTAAACAACAAATGACCAAATACTAACATGCATAAAACATGCCTCAGCAGAAGGAGTTTGTGAGGTAACATTATGTACAAGTTTGTGAGGTAAAATCTCGAGTCACAGCAGCATGATGCTAAAATTCAGACCAACAACATGACTACATGCTAATTGTCATGAGCGGGAAGCAAGGAGGCGTTCGGGTTCATATGCAGGCTGTTTATTAAACACACACAGAGCGGAATCAGATAGGCGATCAGGGTCGTTACCGGTGAACATCAATGGAGGAGGCAGAGCAAGAGAGTAGTCAGTGTCCAGGCGTGGGTCGGTACACAGTACATATAATCCAAAGGGCAAAACACAGAGAGTAACACGGAGTAGAAAACAACGGGGAGACAGTGCAATGGACCGTGGCAACACACAAACACTTCCGGGTTTTATACATGTGAAAACTAGGTCAATGGGTGGAGCAAACAATGAAACACCATAACAACTGACAAGCGGGGCAGAGACATGAGTGATTGATAAAAAGTCCAGGCATGAGAACAGACACAAACACACACACAGTTCATGGAGAGCTGGAGTGCCATCCAGGGCTGGGCTGGCACATCCAGCTGATCGTTACACTAATGTTTATATACATCAGATTAATAAAAAAAATATTATATTGTACAACTTACATTTTTTTGTTTTCACCAAATGGTTGCAAACGAGCAACACTCACAGTATCGCCAGCCTGATCTCACAGCAATGGCAGCTAAAAGTGGCTAATTCGTACAAATTTGTATGATTTTCTGGGGATATAGTCAGAATTGGAGTTAGGTGTAGGTCATTCGTACAAATTCATACGAATTGCCAACTCTTAAAACACATGTATTTTAGCAAAAATCATATGAATTTGTACAAATGACCTAACTCCACCCATCACTGGCGTTTAGAAAAAACGTACAAAATTGTATGAGTTAGCGCATTGGAATTAATACGAATTGGTCTGTGTTGGTATCGCTGCTTAGTTTCTGAATGAATCAGAAGGTTTGTTTGTTTTTAATAGACTGATGCTTCTGCAACAATATCAACCAGTCCTCCAACTAATACGCCCACATAGGTCATTTATCCAATGCGACCCATCGCAGTGTATACTACAATTTTGCCCCTTTCGGTAACAGGACATTTTCATATTAATGTTTTGTACTCTTTTACCTACATCATATTTCAGGCTTCATGTAGCTCAGTTAGTTGCGCATTGTGTTTTACGATGATATGCAATCATGTGATCACAGGTCACGATCCCAGAGATGGCACATGCTCATAAAATGTATATGCACCATAAATCATGATTTTGCACTATTTCTGTAAGGGGTAGGTTTAGCAGTGGTCATTCGTATGAATTACACCTAGTAAAATTACAACACAGTCTCAAAACCAATTCGTACAAGGTGGAAAATTTGTGCTAATTCGTACATTAGGGGCAGAGTTAGGTGTAGGTCATTCGTGCAAATTCATACGGATTGCATAACAAGAAACATGCTTTTTGATTGGTAATTACAGTCATATGCATTTCATGAAAGCATGACAACAAACGCATGATGACACTGTCATTATTTAAACGCCCACTGGAGGGTGCTTAACTTTATAACGTAAATATAGGTTGTAATAAGGTGCTTGCACAAACAACCTATAGGGTTGTTTTTTTGTTGAAGGACAGGATCAACAATATAATTACTAACTTGGGTTTTTGAAGTCATAATGTTTGTTCTTAAGAACAATCTTGATATACAGCTGTATCATTTGAGAAAATCATTAAAACACAGACCCTTCAGGAAGAGGAGTCTGTGTGTTTCACAGTGTCCAGGAATGCTGTTAATAATGAAGGGTGTTGTTAGCCAGCATGCATGAGTGTGTTTTATGTGAATGCTTGAATCCATGCGTAAACATACAAACAGACTCCAAATACTGCCCAGCCAACTGGCAGTCACATCCAGCTGGGTTACAGGCCTGACTGCCTAATGAAAGCCTCTCTCTTTCTTTCTGCCTCTATTTCTCTGCCTCTTTCTCACCCTAGAGACCGCAAGCCTTTTAAACTGTACACTGTAAGAAGAACTGAGGGGCTTGTGGGGGCTCTGGCTTCTGCATGCATGCTCTCATACACCCTGATCCCCCAAAAAAACAGCAGGAGACACACACAAGCACTGGCTGAGGGTGTAGCGTTATGTTTACATCTCGAAATACGTCTATATCAATAGTCCAGCTGTGCATCAAAAGTCCATTAATGAAATAGTAACCTGTTTCAAAAAACAGTTTATACTGCAGATGATCGCCAATAGCTCTTTTCTCAACCAGCTGCTGGGGCTGAATATAAAAATGACGGCAAATCAAATGTCTGGACATGGAACTGCTGTTTGAAAAGGTCCATATTGATTTTTCTCTGATATAGTCAATACATGCACTTTATTCAAACTGACATGTCCTCCTCAGGGAGTCTTTTGCGTCTAGACTCACTTATGAGGTCCGTATGTCGATTAAACTGAAGGAGCGAGGCCAGAAGACATCTTTATTACTCAGAGGTTGCTCTTTCATTGCTCAGGAGACCTCATTTTTTTATTTTGGAATAAAATTTTATGCTTAGACACCTGGTAGATATCACTGAAATAGTTCTGCAAATAGCAAATAGCTAGGATTCATTGTCTGCAAGAGCGATAACTATAAAGATATATTGGCATCCATAAGTGCACATTGCATTTTTGTCGTCTGCCGCTTTAAATGCTAGAGCTCTTTAGTTGTATCGATTCTGATTGGCTGTCAGTGTTTTTACTGTTACCTGAAAAGTAAATACACTAAAATGTATTTGAAAAACATTATTGTGTGCTAAGGATACTTCAAATACATTTACATAGCTTGCATGTTCAGAACATTAGGGCCGTTAATGTTAAAATCGCTAACCTTTGAATACAAAACTGTGATGTTTCTGCTGAAGTAGAAAAGACATAGAGCTCTGCTTCGGACATGAACTGGTTCACGGTACCAGAATTGCTAATCGTAAAAAAGTAAACAAAAATGTTTCCCAAAACAATCTGTATATTTCCCCCTTTTTATAGGCTCTGTCCATATTAGTATCTGTCTAAATTGGCTAGCTATTACCAAGTAAACTGTCCATTTAGCATTAGCGTTTAGCAGTATTTTCCCTGGTCTGCTTTTAAAGGCAAAACAATGAAAGCAAAAGACCTCAACAATATTTACCGTCTCTCAAAAGCTGAGATATTATTTGTGATTTAGAAGGATCTGAACTTCCTGTCAGAGACTTTTGAAAAGACTTGCAGTGCCTCGCTAACCTGTGCTTATGAACAACAATGTTCAGAAACAGCACGCTTAAATGGCCTTTGCTCTGTGGGCCTATATATTGAGACTGTAAGGTCTAATAAAAGGTTCCAGCAAGAGTAAGTTTCTCGGTGAGAGAAAGGGCAGCGGATTTTCCCTGTGCCCCGCTTCCATTAGCGCAGCTCCCCTGTGTGTAATGACCAGGCCCAATGCTTATCCCGGCGTAAGACGTAAAGCGATCGAGCCCCTGCCTCGAACAGCACGGCTGAAGCGATTCGGGAAATAACAAGGAGCTGCGGCCCCGGCCCTGACCGGGTCTGGAAACAACTGCTCATTAAGAACGTACTGATGGGAAAGAGAGAAACTAATGCAGTGAGTCAAACGGATTTGCTTTCTCTCATTATTTCTCTTCCTGTCTCTCTCTCGGCTCGCTTCCTGTCCCCGCAGTCTCGCTTTAAATAATTCTTCACATCCCCTTGTAATCTGAAAACGAGAGGGTGCACTTTGCCCATTTAGAGAAACTCTTCAATGAAAATATTTAAGCAGTCTAGTCAAACACCTTGTGGAGAGTTTGAGCCTGTAGAGGCTAGAAAAAGCGGCCGTGAGCCAGGGAGCAGTTGCTGAGAATGAATGATTAGGGGCCGCCCGCTCTTCGCCAAGTGCCACGCGGCCAAAGTGGCTTGGGTTTACAGGGGCGTTATCGATAATTTATTGGATCATCTGCTTTTTCTCTCACACCAAGCCAAGATAAAGCGGAGTGAGGCCTCTCGACAGAAGCCGGCACTCGAACTCACTTCGCCAGAGCGGATGGTTCGACAGACGCCAACGAGTTATTTGCATCAACAGATGGGATTTAGCCTTGTGACTGCATTGTAACGCTGTTGTATCGAGAGACCGGGGCACAATTAGATGGTTTGAAGTTTTCTTTTCCGTAGAGGAACTTGAATTTGGCTAATGGGTTGAGTAAAGTGAATCACATTTTGGAAAATTCCTTTGACGGGGAGAGTTTTTGGCGGTAACAAAGTATCTTTTCTTGCACATTACTGTACATCAATTCTTAAAGTCTGTGTGAATTGCCCATCTCCCGTTTCACTTATACTGTATAACATGATGCATTGAAGAGTGAAAAGGGATATTTAACAAGGAAGAAAAAAGGGCATGGAGTAATTGGACTGTGAAAAGTGGCTGTTCCATGATCAGAATGGAATCAGAAATATCTAAATAGTTATTTGGTTATTTCTGGATTAAAAATGTTTTAGTCTTATTTTAAAGGTTATTTTAAAGGGATAGTTCACCCAAAAATGAAAATTATGTCATTGATTATTCACCTCCATGTCGTTCCAAACCCATAAGACCTTTGTTCATCTTCAGAACATTAAGAAGTTAAGATATTTTTGTTGAATTCTGAGCTTTCAGCAAGGATAACTACGATCAATGCACAGAAACGTAGCAAGGACATCAGTAAAATAATCCGTGTGACATTAGGGCTTTAACCGTAATTTTACAAATCTACGAGAATACTTTTGATGCACAAAACATCTTAGTATTTTGACACGGGTATTTTATTCAACAATTCTTCTCCCCAAGTTACTTTCTTCCACCATTTTGGAAAGTAAGAAATCAACATAATCAGATTACTCTCCAAAATGGCACTATAGGGTGGACGCGGAGGAGACTAATTGTTGAATAAATCTGTTATTTTTGTTTTCATTGCGTACAAAAAGTAATTTTTTCTTAAAATCACGGTTGAACCACTGATGTCACATGAACTATTTTAACGATTTCCCTGCTATGTTTCTGAGCTTGGAACATGTAAGAATACTTGTTGTCTATGGGAGGGTCAGACAGCTCTCGGATTTCATCAGAAATATATTAATTTGTCTTCAGAAAATATGCAAAGGTTTGGAACAACATGAGGGTGACAGAATAAATTTTTTTTGCATGAACCATCTCTTTAAAGTAAGTGGGGTCCATATTAATTTCACATTCACTCCACACTGCATGCAATCACTCGCTCCAAGTTAAAACCGCCTTTTGTAATGACAGCCTCTCTTCATTATCTTCCCAATGAGTCACTTGTGTCTTGAGCTCGACGCACAGCCATATACGAACATGCTTTTACCTCAATAATTCATAATCGGGGAGGGATGCTGAATAATTGAACTGAACTTGAAGGCTTTTTTGCACAGTGGAGCTTTTACATCGGGCTTGATGTATCTGAAAGAGAGCGAGGGGGGGGGGAAGAGTGCATAGTGCTAAGCTGTGTTTTCACCACTCGTCTCATTGATCAATAATTTAGCGAGACCCTCTGACTGGGACCTGTGCACTCCAAAAACTAGTCAATGACACAAACCGGTCTGCGCCCTTCCCGAAATCCCTTTCCACGCTCCTTAATCCACCATTACCTCATACTGCACAAAGACACGCTTGAATTCTGCAAAAATGGAACTCGGCCTCCACAGTTCTAGGAAATACTGAGGCAATATTACAGTAAGTGCCTTTCATCTAGGAAATGAGGATTGCTGGTGGAAAAAATAGCATAGCCAATAAGAACCAATGTGGGCACTGCAGGCCAGCCATGCTCGCGTTCTCCCTGGCTGATGGGGAAAAAGAGCAGTGGCTCAGGGCGGCGCTTTATCACACGAACAAGCTCCAGAGCTCCAGCCCCGCTCGCCGACCCATCATCAAAGGCTGCCGAAAAGAGAGAAACTGCCCCGTCGACTCTGATCTTGGGTTGTTAAGGCACGGCAAGTGACTAATTAACACAAAAGAAACTAGCGGGCGCCTGCGGAGCACTAGGGTGAATTGAGGGACGCTTGAATGTACCTGGAGAGCACATGAATTCATAAAATGTGCAGAGGCCTGGTGGAGACTGGTTTAAACAGTATGCAGATGCACTTTTGGGAGGGTTGCGTTAAGTCCTGGAGACTGAAGATCCAGAGGCGGTTTGAGGACATCGATTGCGCTTCCTCTGATCTTGGTTTGCAGACAAACAGGCATGGGTAGCACAGAGGCCGTTAGCAATTTATACTTCACCCAGACTTGATCTTCAAGCGCAAATCGTTTGTGCTCTCCTCAAGTCCATCTAGGGCAAAAGAAGAACACTTTAGCACAGTTTTTAAAAGATGGTTTACTACGGAAATGGAATACACTCCTAAATGGATAGTTTTTATTTTATTTATTCTTATAAATGAGGAAAATTTTGGTATCATGTTGTTCCAAACAAGTTTCACGAGTTCGCTCTCTCTCATTAATAAATAGTTTGATAGAATCAAAATTAAGCAGACTTGGCGTGCCGTCCGGGAAGTGAGCCGGTTGAGCGGCGAGCCCCGAACCCTGGTGGGCCGAGCCCTAGC
>JAUCMR010000062.1:11986389-12003287 GCA_032357425.1 Enteromius argenteus
AGTAGCAGGAAATGATTAGGAAATTAGGAACAGCTGCGATTAATTCGAATTACCGCTCCTCCCGAAACTTTGTTATTCTCAAAACATGCACTTCTTTTTTCTGTTCACCTCAAAAGAAGATATTTTAAATTACACTCTTAAAAATAAAGATGCTTCACGATGCTTCATGACCAAGAAGATTTAGAAAAAACTGTACTTTTTTTTCCAACTTAGACTGTCACATTACTAATTCATAGTGTTTTATTAATTGATTTTGTACTGTGTTTGGTCACCACTTTACATCCAGTTTTGAGAACCAGTTGTGAAGCACTGCTCTACCTGATACAGGAAGACACAGTGAGAGCTTCTACTGGAAAGCATACGCCATGGGGCTCAAGATATGGATCGTTTGTTATTCCCGTCTGGCCCATGGGATTACTCAAACATTGTTCAAAACTCAAACCAAGACAAGCAAAAAAAAAAAAAAAGAAAAGAAATGTAAGAGGTTATGAGCAACCCTCACCACTGAGAATCTGAATACGACGATATCTCCCCCATTTAGAGGTCAAGCTGGGCTTTGTCTGATGTGATTTATGATACAGAAGCTCACCTAGGACTATTGAGGAAAATGCATGTCACCCTGTGTTGCTTGGTTAGAAAAACAGCATCTGATCGCCGGTGATAGATGGATCTGTTGGTAGCCGGAGCTTGTGGAGATGAAGACAGGCACAACATGTCCGAGGCAGGGGTGGTTAATCTTCATCTGCGGTCAGAGGTTCCTCATGTCCCCTGAAGTTTATGTGTCCTGTATTGATTAAAGGCTGCTGGATAGGCCCCCCTGTTTTGAGGGGAAAAAGTTCTCTGTGATGAGTTTCTTCTTACCTCTATTGTTCAGGTAGTGGATAAATAGCACAGCGCTGGATGGAAAAAACACAAAGGACATCTCTCTAATATCCTCAAAATCTACAATAAGATCAAATGGAGCACAACTGGAGACTTTAGCATAGGCTTCCTACTTCTCAGATGTTTCCCCTGCAAATAAAATCCTTACTTACATTAAGTATACAATCAGTTCATGCATTTCCTAGCAATAAAAGCATGACCTTGGCATTGCTAGCATCATTTTCTCCAAGAACTCACATCTGCTTCCTCCAGAGTTCCAGAAGAGATCTCAACAGACTCTTAAACCGCACTCAGACTTGCCAAAATACCAAATTTAGAAAGCAACAGTCACAGATTTCAGTATGAACTCACATTTACCCAATAGTTTTATTTCAACATAAAAATATAGTAGAAATATAGTAGAAAACTAAACGTAAAATGAATAAATATAATTAGTCCAAATCTTATTCAATTATATTACGTATATATCATATTTTCTTAAGGAAATTTTAAAATGACTTCTGAGATGAATAATAATAATATATTAAAATATAATAAAATATTTATAACATTATTATTTATCAATATATATATATTGTCATATGTATTATTATAAATTATATATTGTCATTAGCCTAAATATGTCCTATAATAAAAATATAATTGTAAATTATTACAAAATATTTTTACATATTTTGTATAGACCTACAGGTGTTTCTGTTATATGTTAAAAAAGTTTACATATTTATTTTTTCCAAATAATTTAATTTTTATTTGTTTATAAAAGTATATAATCATGAAGTAGAAATTTTAGTATACGTTATATCTAAAATCTATATTTATAAAATATTTGTCTTTTTCATAACTTCTACTTATATTAAACAAATATAATTCTAACTATAAATTATTACAAAAAATATTAAATTATTATATAAATGTGAGTAAACAATTTCCTAAGGATAAGTATATAATTCATTATAATACAGTATAAACATTTTTTTTATATTTGTCATATTTTTATATATGTACAGTATGTCCCTGTTGTATGTAAACAATGATTTTATTTGTTTCCATATTTTCTATTCCAAGGGAATTTAAAAGTGATTTTGAGACAAAGTTGAAACTTCACTGAAACACTGTGAAGTGCTCCATCAAAATAAATATACTCATCTGGGAAAACAAAATAGTCCTCTGTGAGTTTGGCCTTACTCGGCTAGTCATACAGACCATTGGTAATGCTAATGAAAACACCGTCGCAGGTTTTGGGTTCTGAAATGTTTGATCAAATATGTAAAAAACGCATTCAATTGAGCGTCAAGTCAATACCAAGCACACTAGACCGCCTTTTATAAACCTAGACATGGAAGAGAATCAAAAGACAGCAAGTATGCCACCAGCCGCCATGGGAAAGGGCCACAGCGTCTCTCGTCTTTGTCTTTCCTTCAGCAGAGAAAAAGACAACAGCAGCAGCTCAAACGCTGCGCGTAGTCACGCAGGTTATATCTACGCCTGTGTTCTACAAAGACATGATGGCAACAAGCACTTAATTTGTGGTTAGGCCTTTATAGTGAGGTGTGCTTATCCCCACAGGAGTTCATTATATCCACAGGCCTGCTTCATTGTCTTCTCCCCGCCGACACACTCCTCTTGTGGGGTGATTTAATGCAATTCTCTCGGTAATAAACAACTGAAGTGCATGACCACAAACACGCCGCATATATTATCCTCTTTTTTTTTGTTTTCTTTGGAAGGTTATTCTATCATGTAAATGAGTCTGTGCCAAAACATATTTTTTAGCTGCTGTTATTATTCTCACCGAGTATCATTTGCAGTCAAGAATGTGATTTTTATTGCCCTTCAGTGGACTGTTATAGATTATTTTATTATGCAACAGTGAGGACGTTAAACATACAATGAGATGATGATTTTAAATATGACGATATTAATATGTCAATTGGAAGGAAAATCATTTAAAATCATAAAAGCATTAAAATCAGATTGTCCTTTTGGAGTCCAAGCTATATCAACTGCCAGAAAGCGGTTATGCTGTTTAACGTTAGTGAAATGAGCAAAAATGATAAACATGAGCAAAGAAATTAAATCGTAAGAGTTAACATGGTGATCTCATACAGTATTTATAAAAGTCCTAAAAATGTTGAATTAGGTAGCATAAAATACCAAGTATTTAAGTTTTATAGAAAACTAGTTTAAAGTTTAATACATGTATGGCTTTAAAAAAAATTTATGACCTTTTCAAGAAATGTATCAATTCTAAAGTCATGTGGTGCAACCAAGTAAAAAGTTATATTTTCCTTGTGCCTTAAATTCTTAAATATATAATATGTGCAGTGTATGAATCATCATTCAAAAAGTATTTAAATATGGATTTTCAAGGTAAAAGTATTTATAATGAATTATAGATTATAGATAAATATATTTAAGTTTTAGGGGAGTTGCCCCACATGACATCTTGAATTAATGTCCCAAAGAAAATAAAAAAAAACCTGGTGTATTTAGAATGTTTAAATAAAAGAGGTATATTTACAATGTTCTTATTAGAATGTTTGTGTTTTTAAATTTCTTGTTTTTCAATTTAATAATTTACTAATTCAAGTTGTAGTAATTTTTTTTTCAGATGAGCCTACATAGTATTTAATAATTTTTATTTCAGTTTTAGTTATTTTAGTTCAAATTTAGCATCCAGCTGACTGTGTTTTATATGTCATTGTATTATTTATTTTATAAATATTATTTATTTTATTTTAAAAAATACATATTTTTTTTAAAAAAAAATAAAAAAAAACTTAACATTAAGAAAATTATAGATTTTTGGATTTTCTATTGTTTTAGTTTTGGTAAACTATTATTTCTCTGATATGAACTGCATTTTTAATATAATATTTAAAAATCCAAACAAAAAGTGTCTTGATATTTAGTCAGTGTACTGCACATTTACTAGAAAAACACTATGTACTAATGAGTACTAAAGAATAAAGTATCTCTGAAAGATCTGAATCTCTCTTTATGCACACTCTCTTTATGTTTTTTTTTATCTGACTGCTTTTATTTTACACTCCCAGCTGCTAGACAACGGTGTCTGTAAGCATGTTCTCTCACATACAGCGCTGTGTTCTTTAAAGCCTCGGTTCAAGCATTCGTTTTTAAACCTTCGCCTTGAGCTGCGGCGACTGCGGACCATCTGTGGCGGTGGAGGGGACAACTGTTGCTAACTAAATTAGCCAGCTCCATCATCTTGATACATCAGTGGAGTATCTGGGCTCTCGATGACCTTTCCCTCTCCCTGTACCCAGCCCTCTGTCCTCGCTAATATAGATGCAAACAGAACTGGGTCAAGCTCCAGGTATAAATCTTCCTTGGCAAGGCACAGCGCTGTTTGCCAGGTCTCCACCGCGGGCACGTGTGACGGACAGAGAAAGAGAGAGAGAGAGAGACAGAGGGAGAGACAGAGAGAGTGGATGGGGAGCAGGGCTGGAGGCGTCGTCACTGCCCGTGGGTAAAGAGCAGGCGGTTGCTGCCCAAAGGCCTGCCTCCTGCTCAGATAGCAGTTGGTCTGTACCTTGTGCTTTGTTGAATGGCAGTGTGTGTGTTTTTATAGGAGGCCTGACCAAGCATTTATTTCCTGTGTCTAAAAAGTCAGCATGAACATGTTTTTCAAGGAAAATTTTATCAAATCAGTGAATGGAAACTGAATGATTTTTTGGGGGGTTGCTATTTGAAAGACAATTTATATTCAACTATTTTTTGATTGAAAAAAATGTGTCACAATATAATTGTTCAGTATTATCCCTTCTTGTTTTTAACTTATATATTTTAACACACACACACACATTATATATAATGTGTGCTTTTGACAAATTTGCAATAAATGTTTTTAATACGACGGAAACTGTATTTAACATGATCACAGTTTAATAAAAACTGAATCAGTTAAACCACATTGCGTCACAATGATTCACTGTTTTGAAACGCTCCAATCCGATCACGTATCATGATTCATTTGATTCAGATCGAGACTTCAAAACGTGAATCGCAAATCATTTGATTCAGATTAGGACATCGGAGCAGGCTCGTGGGATGTTTTTATCCCCAGTAGGGATAAAAAAAGTAATTCAGCAGTGGCAGGAATGCATAGACCATAAGGAGGGAAATCCACCCATCCCCCATGTATGTATGTTAAACAAAAAAAAAGAGACAGAAGTTGCAGCCAATTTTGTGACTTTTCCATAGACTGAAAAAAAATGGATTTCCGCTTCCTTCCACAGTAGAAAAGTAAAGCCAAAATACCCCAGATATTACATCATTTGGATCCAGAGTCTGAGAAGTAGTGATTCATTTGGAGCCTGAGTCTGAGCAGAAGTGATTCAATTGGATCTCTAGTCTGATCAGTAGCAGTGATTAATGTGGAGCCTAAAGGCCCCGATATACTTCAAACAAAGTTCTTTTTCATTTTAGGGCAAAAAGAAGTTTGATATGGCTGGGTGATGGTATACTGTTTCCGAACATTCTGACACCCCGCGCTGCTGGAGGCGGGGTGTAGATTAATGTAAACATGACGCAACGCTCACACTATATGCTATACGCTATATGTTTGATTAAAAACAAAGGTTTATTTATTGTGTACCTTTTTTAATTCAATTTGGAGGAAGAGCAACGACGACAGCAGCAGTATGGTGTGATATTTATTTGCTTGCTACCTTTCCTTTCATTCTTTTCATGGCTTTGGAAAACTTGCATCTGATGCTTTTAACTCTGGGTCGTTCACACAAGCTTCGTTGTAATTTCTTTGTAGGAATTAATTGCTTTAGCTGATCTTTTAAAGTGTCTCTGCGAGCAATCATTACAGGTGCGTATATATATATATATCTGTGGCAGCTCAGCTATATATTTATAGAGATTTGGAGATGTTGCTTCCTTGTCTGACCTCGGCTGAATGACAGAAAAAATCCTGCGTCAAACAAGGTGGAGTTTCAGAACACACCCACCAATTGTGTAACCGCCTCGGACCAATGGTAACTCAAAGATGTTTAGGAGTCAAAACAAACTCCCCAAAAAGTTTGCTTTGGTCAGCCAATTCAAACTGTCAAAACGAACTTTGTTTTGGTCGGGTTTTGTTCGAAATTATGTCATTTAAGTTCGTTCTTCGATTTCGTTTGAAGTATATCGGGGCCTTAAGACTGAGTAGTAGCAAATCATCTGGAACTCTAGTCTGAGCAGTAGTGATTCATTTGGAGCCCGAGTCTGCACAGTAGTGATTCATTTGGACCTTGTGTCTGAGCGGTAGTGATTCATTTAGAGCTCGAGTCTGAGCAGTAGTGATTCATTTGGAGCCTGAATCTGAGTAGTAGAGATTCATCTGGAACTCGAGTCTGAGCAGTAGTGATTCATTTAGAGCATGAGTCTCAGCAGTAGTGATTCATCTGGAGCCTGAGTCTGAGTAGTAGAGATTCATCTGGAACTCTAGTCTGAGCAGTAGTGATTCATCTGGAGCCTGAGTTTGAGTAGTAGAGATTCATCTGGAACACGAGTCTGAGCAGTAGTGATTCATTTAGAGCATGAGTCTCAGCAGTAGTGATTCATCTGGAGCCTGAGTCTGAGTAGTAGAGATTCATCTGGAACTCTAGTCTGAGCAGTAGTGATTCATTTAGAGCATGAGTCTGAGTAGTAGAGATTCATCTGAAACCCTAGTCTGAGCATTTGGTGATTCATTTGGAGCCTGAGTCTGAACAGCAATTCATTTGGAGCCTGAGTTTGAGTAGTAGTGATTTGATCAGTAGCAGTGACTAATTTGGAGCCTAAGACTGAGTAGTAGCAAATCTTCTGGAACCCTAGTCTGCACAGTAGTGATTCATTTGGAGCTTATGTCTGAGCAGTAGTGATTCTTTTAGAGCCAGAGTCAGCGCAGTAGTGATTCATCTGGAGCCTGAGTCTGAGTAGTAGAGATTTATGTGGAACCCTAGTCTGAGCAGTAAGTGATTCATTTGGAGACTGAGTCTGAACAGCAATTAATTTGCAGCCTGAGTTTGAGTAGTAGTGATTCATTTGGAATCCTAGTCTGAGCAGTAGTGATTCATTAGGAGCCTGAGTCTGTAGAAGTGATTCATTTGACCCAGAGTCTAAGCAGTATAGTAACTGTGAGTTAGACAAACAATTGAATATACTTCAGTATGACAAAAACTACCTAAAAAGACAGAAACCTTCTTTGGGAAAAAAAATATTTATTTGATGTGTAATCAGATATTTTTGTTTGTTTATCTTACATTGTATTTGTTTAAACAGAGTTGTTTAAGCAGGAGAAGTAAAAAAAAAAAAAGTTTTGCCTAACCATTACACTAACCATTCATTTAAATGTTTTTTTTTTGTGTAATTTCATACACACTTACCAAAATTATATACTCCCAAAACTAATATTCGAAGGAAACGTGAGAAAGAAACAGAAGGCATATCAGAAGTCAATCAGATTGATTGTGAAACTGAAATTTCAAAGGAAAAAAAAACCTTACATGCAGCTGGTTTTCAAACCTGACAGCACAATTCAAAAAACATGCTTTGTTCCTCGTTACAACAATAAAAATATACCTGGCTTTCTCTGGGTTTTCACTGAATAAAATCCGTCCTCACAGCTATAAAGAGTTTAGACGTAATTACGTTACTTTTCAATCACCTCGTACAAAGGACAGTCGTTCTACGGACATCATGTCTTTTTGGTGACATACCGTCTGTGTAAAATTAAATCCTCACTTCAGCATTACATCTGTGTGAAATCATAACTCAGGTTTGAGAGAACACAGGCCTAGTCTGCAAAATACAGTCCTAATCAATTTTACAGCTGCCTTCTGGCACGGCGCAGGTAATGAGAAAGAAGTGGCTACAAATCTGAGCGCTGACAAAACCATGAGTGACTAGCAACTCTTGTTTTGTAAAACCGTGGAAGCTTTATTGCCTTAACGTCTGTTGGAGCTTTGCTCACTCAATATTTACAGCCGGGTGCAGAAGTGATGACATGATTTAAATGGACGTTTGCTGAGGCGCTTTTTTATGCGAAGGCTTTTAGGAGCTGTCTTTTTCACAGCGACGACGGGCCGTTCCATTGCACTATTCCGCAGGGGTGTTGTTTGGAGAGATTTCATGGAATAATGCCATTTTACCCAGACAGACCTATTCCACAGGCTACCATTAGCCTCATGCTTCAGCGTACACACACCTGCGACTGATACCTTCTTTCCTTTGAGCTTCTTTGCTTATGTAACATACAATCGGCCCTTGGGTGCTGTGAGGTAATGTGTGCTGAAATCCCGCTATCCTTGCTTGTGTTGTATTTTTTCTGCACTAGCTAACTTGTCATTTTGAGATACTTTAACCCTAATTTAAGAGGTTAGTAAGTGACTGAAGTTAGCAAGTTAGAGAATGCTATGTAGCTCTGCATGCTAAATAACTTTCTACATGCTACTGCCTAATATAGATTGTTTTATGAGGAAATCTTGAATTTATAAGTTATTAGTTGCAAGAAAATTTCTGAAATTACCTGGATTTTGGGGGTTATTCTTCTGTAGAACCTCCTTCGGCAGCAAAATATTACGCTGAACATGTCCTGTTAGCGGCTAAGCAGATTAGCACACCAATTTGAGAAGATTCATCCTCACACTCCTGAGTTCATTGATATTTTGGGGATTCCTTGCAAGAACGGCTCTCACGCCACTGCATATCAATCAAGCAGGTCTAGAGAATTCAAAAAGTTTTCATAATTATTTTACACTCAGTGTTCTGTACATAAAACCTACAGAAATTGAAAGAGATAGTTCACCCCAAACTATAAAGTGTTATAAATCTGTATTAGCCTTTTCTTTAAATAATAATATGTCTCCTACAGTGGGTTTGAACAGGGTCCAGTTCTGTTTTGAACTCCTTTGACTATCATTGTATAGAAAATCAGCTGAAACATTCTTCAAAATATCTTCTTTTCTGTTCCACAAATGAAAGAAAGTCATACAGGTTTGGAACGACTAGAGGGTGAATAAATAATGAATTTTCAGTGAATTTTCACTGGGTAAACTGTTCCTTTTAAAATCCTTCTAGTGCATTTCAGACACACAGACACACACACAGACACACACACAAATATCAAAAAATGTCCTTTTCAGTTAAAAAATTTGTCTTAGGATAGCAAAAGAGAAGAAAAAAGAGCAATAAAAGAAAGTTGTTTTTTCACCCGACAACTGCTATATCTCATTCTCATCTGAGGAAAATGATCAAAGAAAAAAACCAAAGCTTTCGAAACCAAAGTACTGCAGCTTTCTGTAACAATCAGTGAACTGCAGCCAATGAGACAACTGGTCTTTAAAACGCAGTAAAACATTTATATTCTTGAATCTGTATTGTAGCAATTAAAACAAACCTTCTTTACCATTTAAAAACAACAGCTCATCAATCAATTAATTGATCAATCAGTTGGAAGATCATTCAAATTTAGTGAACTATAGATCAATAGATTTGTTTAAAATATTAGACTCAATAGAACTAGTTCATAAATACTTTAATACTATAATCATTAACGTGTCAAAGAAAGCTAGATCTGGTATAAAGCCATCAAATGACTTCAGAATAAAGTTCACAAGTCACACTTTTGCAATGTTTTTGCAAAACCTCAGTCTTTGTTCATTGTAATTACAAGGAGAACACACTTTGAATTTTCTCTTTTTGTGTCCCACAGATGAAAGACAGTCAAAGGTAGCAACATGAGGGTGAGTAAATGACAAACCTTTCATTTCGGGTCGAATTATTCATTTACAGAATTAATAGACTGATCTTTTTTTTTCTTTTGACCATACAATTGTAGAAAACCTTAAAATGAAAACACCTAAACAATAATTGGGCTGGACACAGGATCATGTAAAGAAAGTATTTACATCGCATTTACATCATTTACTCACACCAGAGATCTTTTAATGCATCATAAAGGCAAAAATGAAAGAGAATCTAAAATAAATCTTATTGATGTGGCGCACTTTCTCCTTCAAGTAGTTTTGCACACTTCAAAACAACTACACGTACTGGAAGTGCCAGAAGACAAACTGCAGTACAGTTCAAACAGATGAAATAAATTATTATGGAGAAGTATTATGCACAGCGACGACTGAGTACCGGTGGAGTTTGTGAACCAGGGGTTCCTCTTTTACACTGATCTTGAACCTGTTTTGCTGACGAGATACCTGATGCTATGTTTTCAGAGCTCTGGTCCGAGATCAGCACAAAAAGACACCCACCCTGGGGCTCTAGCAGGGACTAAAAAATACACCTGCGCGAGCGCATGCATCAGGCGGACTCCAGGCCTCTTGGCAGATAAATCGTAGTCTCTCCGAGCAGGAGTGTGGCGGCCTCCAGGTGCTCTCGCTAGTCGGAGTGATATTTCCTGCTCAGCTCCTCGTAGTGCTGTGCCACTGCCCGGGGATGGAGCAAGACTAAATGAAACACGGACACTGTACAAGTTTCCAATCAAAATTTCCATAATTCATTTCCACGCCATTTTTTTTCCTGGAGTGCATATTGGCGGGAGGGAGTGGAAACCCCCAGCACACTCTCTCAGGGAATATGAACCCTTCCACAGGCTGCCGGAAGAAGCTACACTAAAGAGCAGAGTTAACCCACCATCAATACACTGACATTTTCAGCCACTGAACATTTTCAGTCAAAAGTCACATGTGAAGATCTGAAAGATGAAGTTGACACCAAAGGAAATACCATTGATTCATTTGAAATAAGATTATATTGTAAAAGCTGGTTGACTTACGGATCAGCCAGTCAATATTTGTGGTAATATCTAGAACATGAAGAATTGTTTTTGCACTGATATAAAAATAACAAATTATACTATAATACAATAAAAATATTAAGAAGAAGAAGAATTACAATATTTCTTATTATTAAAATAGAGAATACAAACATATTTATCATATTTATATATTATATATTTTATACTAATATTTATTATTATTATTATTATTATTATTACTACATTTTTTATTATTTACGACTATTATTTATTTAAATTGCTTATCATTATAGTGCAATACAAATTCAGTTATGTCTGCAGAATTTGCGTTTTCAACCAATAATTTTTATTTAGTACGGAGAGGTAGAATTGATGAACCAAACCAGCGGTCTGTGACGCTCGTACGCCACAACTTGGAAAAGCTTCTCAGCTTGCCGGAGCATCAGCAGCGATTCATTTCAAAGCTGCTTCTTCACAGTTGTTTCTTACCTTATCAATAAATAACGTCTCGCTCTTTTCCTCCTTTCCCACTCTCTCTTTATATTTATCTGACTGGCTGGTTGGCTTCTTCAAGTCTTTTAGCTGCCGCTGGATGTCTAGGGGCTGCTGTAAAGAGCAGTAGCTATTCTCTTTGTCTGTACGGTTAAACGTTTCCCGGCAGTTCGGTTGTATTTTCCCCCTCACACTCTCTAGAACCGCTTTTTTCCTCCACATTTTTACAAAATATCGCAATAGGTCCCAAAACCACTGGCCAAGCAGATACGTTTGATCAGGACCACTTTGTTGTTTACTCTGTATTTCCGAAAGAAACAAAAGGCCTCAGACTGGCTCAACCGCCAAAATAACGGACGCACACGCATTTACAAATATGCTAGCGCACAGCAAGTTGCTATGGAGACGCGATTAAAATTTAACTGCGCTCTGGAGCCAGACTTTTCTGATCCCTCATCTTCGCTGCACTTCCACCTTTAAATTGTTTATGTCTCCTTTACATATCATTTATTATACATTTTATTGACGGTTTTGTCAAAGAGCTTTTAATTAGAATTGGCAAAGGAGTACAGTTGGGAACTCGCAACAAAACCAGAAATGCAGCCAACTTGTAATCCAAACCGTTCCTCCCGCTGTCTCTATCTTTTCCCGCTCTCTCTCTCTCTTCTTTCTCCGTTGAAAGGGCCTGGACACCAGGTGCTCATGTAGATGTAGAGCATTTTTCCCTGTGGCGTGATAAATTGGTCCACATAAAGAGGGTATTCATCCAAAAAACTACAGTCTGCCTCTCATGGTCCTGTGTAGTGAAAAAAAACAGACAGAAACGCAACGGATATCGCTTAATAAGTCGGCATCCACTTCGCAGTCACTGCCATTTTGCCCACAGGTTGGATGTTTGTATGTTTGTGTGTAAATATAAGGTCTGTCATTGTTTATTTGTCCTCATGTCCTTTCTCAAACCTCTATGACTTTCTTTCTTCTGTGAAATATAAAAGAATACATTTTGATGAGTGTTTCAATTGTTTTTGTCTATACAATGGAGGCCAAAAGAGTCTAAACATTTTCCTTTGTGTCCCATATACATTTGAAACAACAAAAGGGTGAGTAAATAATGACAGAATAATTTTTTTTCAGTGAAATATCCCTTTAGATATGATATGAATTTGAAATTCCAAAAAAATGAGTTTTGTGGCTTTTAGTGGCAATATCTGTTAGCTTTTAGCTTTTAGCATTTAGCTGACACATTAATGTTAGTGTACAAAAGCAGCTGACAAAAAATTGCATAGGCTATTTGCTATATTTAGCAAATAGCCTATACATATCACTATCTAGACTTTTGAGAAAACAGGCCAAAAAATTAACATGTGTTAAGGAACAACAACAATTTATTATTATTATTATTATTATTATTATTATTAATAATTTTAATTATAATTGTTATTATTTAGACTTAATAATTTAATAACAACAATAATAATGGTAAAGAACAACAACATTTTATTATTATTATTATTTAAAAAGCAATTTTAAGTATATATTCTGACATGTTTTCTCAGAAGACCGCATATTATAGTAGCAGTAGTAGTAGCATTATTATTATGATTGTTATCATTAATTTAAAAACAACAATTAAAAAAATAAATTTATAACTGTTTTGTTTATACTTAATTTAATAACAATAATAATAGCAAATAATGACAATATTTATTTTTATTATTATTATTATTATTATAAGCATATATTGATATTTTAAGTCTGTATATTGAAGTAGTAGTAGTAGTAATAATAATAATAATAATAATTATTATTATTATTTTAATTATTGTTCCAATAGTTGTTCTTTAAAGCTATTATTTTAAAATATGAATTAAAAACATGTTTTTATATGTTTTAAATAATAAATATCATATTCATCATTATTATTATTGTTAATAATAATGCATTTTAAGTCTAGATTTTATATCTGTTTTCTCAGAGGTCAATAATAATAATAATAATAATAATAACAATATCAATTACAACAACAAAAATTATACTTTTTGTATATTTCAAGTCTATATTGTGTCCCATTTACTCAGATGTATGCATATTAAGAAAGATAATAGCACTAATAATAGACCAGTGGAGGGAGCTTGGACAGTGGTGCATCACTCTTGTGTGTCTGTACATGTGAAGATCTCTCCTGGATAAAATATTTACAAGCATAATACAGCAGTGACAGCAAACATCACTTCTGCTCTTGAAGGGTCTGCTCTCGTCATATGTCCCTCTGTTGAGTCCCGTCACCAGAATCCTGCTTGCCGAAGCACTTTTCTGCACTGGATTACAAAGATGCTATCGCCGCCTGTTCGACAATATCGGTCCAATACTCAGTGTGACAAAAAAAGAGTTTACTTTCTTTCCTCTCAGCCGAATTATCAGCCGAGGGTGAAGAAGACGAAGAAAAAAGCAGAATCCTCAGCGGGAGATATCGCCTGAGGTAAGACACAGGTGGATGAAGCCAGGAGCAGGGTCACGGTAAAGATTTATATTATGTACAAAGTAAAGAACAAGAAGAAAAATGGCCGTCCGTGGAGCATTGCAGTGAAGCGAGTGAACCAGCTGTTCATGAAGCGCAGGGGGAAGTGGTCAGGTAAGACAGAGGCCTGGAAATAATAATCACAAGCCCATCTGCTGACCTGAGACTGCATGGCCCTAGGGCCCAAGACACGCCGCCCTCCGTATGGAGCTTATCGCCCCAACACGGGCACCGCATTCAACCCAGGAGCGGACGCGGAGGGCTCCTGACACGCAGCCACATGCTCCCATTCTGTGTTTGTTCCTGATACTGTGCTCCAACAATGTGAATGCTGCTTGGTTACTGCTGTGACGTCTTTACGCACAGGGTGAACGTGGACGGGTGTTCAGATGTGGTCCCTGGGGCTGAATTTTTTTAGATGAACACATTGTAGTGTTTTACCCTTGCAATGGATCCAGACTTTAAAATCGAAAATCAATAAATTTTTGAAACCTAATGATATTAAATCATATTTTTGATAAATATTTTAATATATAAAGTATTAGTGAACAAAAATAATTACATTTTTACACAAATGATGAGTGTTGGGGTGTCATTTTCGCTACATTAAAAAATGTCCATTCATGCTGTATACCGTATTCATCAAATTATGTATAATAAGGTAATTTAATTCTGTATTTATTTAGCATAGGCTATTAGAGTAGACTGTTTTATTAAAAAAAAAAAAATGAAAAATGTTTTTCAGTGTCAGTGATGAGCTTCAGATGAAATGAGGATATGTGAATAAAATGAAATAAATACTAGGTAAATATCATTTGTAAACAGAATTGGTAATTTCCACAACTGTAATTTGGTTAAAATAAAATTAAAAAATTAAATGAAATAGTAATGAATAAATGTCTTGCTATGGCATTAGCATTTTTTTCCATACAAGTAATTCACTTTTTTTGCACTGTTGAACTAAATAACAACTAAAAATTTCATAGTTAACAGTAAATAATTTTTCACAAAGGTGTCCAACTACAGTATGTGAAAAATGTCATTTCCACCACAATGTTATTAAATATCCTTTGAGATGTGATGAAAATTACAGAAAAATGACATACATTCCCTGTCACATTTTCAGCATCTTAGCATCTACATGAAATAAATTAAAAAGTAAATTTATGAAGAAAATGTATGTTCCTTACAGGGCCAGAAGTGGCTGTGTTTGAAAAAACACCCGTCTACGTTCACATGCGCACCTGGAAAAATGAAACCCGTTGTCTTTCTGTTTATACAGAGTGATTGCTTTAGATCCCGCGTTTGTCTAATGGCTGTTATCCCACAGCAAGTGTGATGATTTATCAGACTTGTGTTAAATGTGATGAATTTCACGCCGCGGAATAATACACAGAGGGCGCTTTTCAACATCAAAGCCGAAATGCCTTGAGAAAGCCGATCCAGGAGCTCATATGTCTAAAAGCCAAACTAGTTTAATTTAACCATTTATTTGGCGGTTAATAGCAGCTTGAGATGGCACATTAACGAAACCTGGGATTAAAACATTTATCATATTAGAGTGCTTATAGCTGATTTCCAGCGCACGCATCCGTAATGGCCTCTCCTGGAACAAATCAATATTGTGTTACACCATAATTGACCGATTAGGAGGCTAAGAAGAGTGAAAAGTCGAATTATAATTATATGTGATAAAAATGAAGGGCTAGAAGAACGTGAGAGGAAGCCACAAAGATGAGCCGAAGTAGAAGGCCCCTGAACGCTGGCTCTGATCTCACGGATCCGCCACTCAGTGCTCCCTTTGAACCCACTTAGCAGGATACATGACAGGCGTGAGTCTTCAACGCTGCCCCGGCTGCTAATTATGAGCGCCAAAGAAGAGGATTTTTAAACTGAACCCTAGCATCTGCTAGGAGGTTACTTTCCATCGCGATGGAAAACATGGGGCTTCACCGTTGATGGGAAGAGAGCCCCGGTCCGGCATATGAAGAACACACAAGTCATAAATCACAGCGGTGTAGGACAGGTGCGCGGGCCGAAGAAGAGACGCTTGAGGAGGGAAGCACTGGAGTCGACCTCATGGAATGTCTATGGAGATCTATGGAGAGGAAGTTATGAGTAAATGTATACTTAACAACCGAGACCTTTGACTCAGAATCCAAGGGAGGGCCTGATGGGCTTCCATAAAGGTTAAAGTTGAGCCTTCGCTAAGCTCCGCCTCCTTTGGTTACTGTTGCTCGCTCAGACAAGCTTGACAGAACATCTCACAATAAAGTGAAGATATTGGTGAAAGGAGTAGATATAAAAAAAATTAGTAGATGTTATTCTTGGCTTGATTCATATTAGGTTTTTTTTTGTAATCTTTTTTCTTAAATAACACAGTAACACAGAATATGAAGTCATTAAAATAGAGACTTACTATGTAAATAAAATTATGTTAAGTCAAGTTAAATTTTAGTTAGTACCATTCATTTAACATAGATCTTAAGACATGAATTTGACAAAATTTGACAAGCAAAAAAACATGTAATAATCAATAATGTGAAACGATGAACAAACAAGCAGATTCTGTTGCTGATAAAGCACATTCTTGTGAACATTTTTTTTGTTGTTGTTCTCACTCATGTAGATGACTGTGTAGATTCCTGTTGAAATTACAAAAACAAAAGTGTGTGATTATTTTTTTTATTTTTAGAAAAGCCATGACATCAACATGCTGATATAAATTTTAATTAATAACACAAACAATTTAATAATTTTAATCAAATTAAATTATAATTAAAATGTGATAAAAGTCAAAATAAAAGTTTTTGTTTACATTACAGTATATATATGTATTTGTACAGTGTTTATTTATATGTGTATATAAATACATACACATATATAAATAAATATATTGGGTGCAATTAATAATTTTGACAGCACTAGTATAAATGGAGACTCTGTCCATAAATAAAGTTAACAGTTAGTACCATTTATTTCACATAAGTTTTAATGCATGGTCATTTAGTAGAAATTCTGCAAAACTTCGCACGCAATCAACATTTTGCAATACATCCACAATCTGTCCATTGTCAATAATGTGTAGTGTAACAAAGTACCGCTCACATACAAGTCATTTTAAAACAAAACAGCTTTCGGTCAATCCTGCAAATGTATGTGGAAAAACGTCTAGGTTACGAATGTAACCCACGTTCCCTGAAGGAGGGAACGGAGACGTTACATATGGGAACTCGCCAG
>JAUCMR010000062.1:12007403-12019656 GCA_032357425.1 Enteromius argenteus
GATCAGTTGCTAGGGTGCTCTAAACGGTTGCTAGGGCGTGGCTTGACAGCTTCACAGTGATCCTGAGAGTGTGATTGGTTGGCTGAGTAAAATGAGCCCACCCACATGTCTCTAAGACACTTTAAACCAGAGTTATGTTCAATGCAAAAACTCATGTCCCGTATGTGAATGGGGCAACTTGTGCCCCAGGGGTACAACTTATACCCCATTGCGGGGTATGTTCCAGCACAGCTTGCCAGTCTCTCCAAATTTGGTGAATCGTATGTTTCTACAAAATTCTCGTTTTGCACTACGATCCGTCAAAGTTGCCCCCAATGCATTGTCTATGGGATTTTTCGGTTGTTTTATCGCCCCGTGTACGATCATCGTACCCCCGATCGCTTATAAAAGTGAGAAAAATTTATTCTCAAATAGACCGCACAATTTGACGCCAATTTTATGAGACTAGGACAAACGGTGCGGGACGAGTTGCGCGCCGAAATTTGTTCGGAAGGGGGCCTCTTGCGCCCCAGGGGTGCAACTTATACCCCATTGCGGGGTATGTTCTCACACAGCTTGCCAGCCTCTCCAAATGTGGATAATTATTTGTTTCTATGAAATTTTGGCTTGGCGCTACGACCCGTCAAAGTTGGGCGCAATGCATTGTCTATGGGATTTTTTGGGCGATTTTTTGCCCCGTGTACGAACATCGTACGCCCGATCACTTATAAAAGTCATAGCACACCATTCCCGAATAGGTCACATGATTTGACGCCCGTTTCGTGGGTCTAGGACAAATGGTGCGGGACTAGTTACGCACCGAAAAACGTACGGAATCTATAATAATAATAATAAGTATGTGAGATAGTAATAGTGAAGCCTTGCCTTAGGCAAGCTCCACTAATAATAAAACTAAATATACAGTATGGGAGCAATCTTGTTTTGTTTTGCTTGACATTTTAAATGTCCTTCATTAAAACAACAACAACAACAAAAACAATATCTAAGCTATAGCTGAAAACGCTATTGTTGTATTTTTCTGAAATCTCGGTAAACTTTTTGTCTTTTTTAAAAAATGTACTTGATGAAAGCAAAAACAAACATATACTGAAACAAACAGTTTCTATGCTATAGATGATAGGTTTGTTTTGTTTACAGTAAACCTTGCTAGACCTTTTGTTCTTTTTTAAGAATGTACTTGAGGTAAACAATCAAACAAAAAAAAGAATAAAATGTTTTTTGTTATGATCCTAATACAATGATACTCACCTCTATAAACATCTAATTAGCGTAAATCTAACAAGCCCATCTGTGAGGTCCATCATTTTTGAGCACTTCTCAACTCGACCTGAACCACGGCCTCTGAAATCACCATTAATTGCACGAGGGAATGTGGATGCGAAAGCCCACTGCGAGATCCAGGCAGGGCTGCTTGAATTAGTGACCGGCTGGGTTGATGTTTCAACTCGCTGAAGCTTTGACAGTGCTTTGTACTGAATGATTGTTCTCCAGACAGCTGAGCGAGGTAGTGCGCTCGCGCTCCGTGTTGTTTGAAAGCCCAAAAGGATATGCTGCAGCATCATCAAAGTCTAGCACGCCTTCCATGTGTCAGCGAGGCCTTAATCTCCCTCTCTAAGGGCAACGTCTCTGATCACTCTATTCAATCGATGGTGTTTGAATAAAGGAATATAAGAGATCTAGCCTGCGATACTTCAGCGGTGTACAATTACGGAAAAGTATCGGGCGGTTTTACGGCTCTGCTTATGACAGATACTATCAATCACTAGTTCTACCAACTCACATGCTAGATAAAGTTGATATTAGCCTAAATAGGACACATCTGTTTCTGTTAGTTGAGTCAAAGTTTAATTAATTCTCAAGTCGTTTTTATTTTTAGATGCTGTGTTTTTATTTATTGCCATGCGGTAATGAGGTTGAATAATGGAAATGTGTTGCAGTTAGCTGGGGGTATGCGACGCATCGATGCGCAACACAGCCGTAAAAAAACAAACGTAGCGTTCTGCCTAAACCCCACTTTGTACCTTTTTCGTCTTTTATATCACCTCAAGACTCCGGTTTACACCGGAGAATCACTGGAGGATCATTTTTTTCCTCACAACTTTTTAAAGAGAAAATTAGTCTTCTCCCCTCCAGCGGAGTTCAAGGACAGGTCTGTACAACCCAGAGTAACACACAGCAGCTAAGACCTTGGCTTCAGATGGAAACGGCATCTAGGGACCATTTCATGCCTGGATTGAGCTTAGACAGAGGCGTAACCTTAAGCCCTTCACTTCCTAGATCAATAGGACCTGAACCAGTGCAAGTGCTTTGTCTTCATTGGTCCCTTTCCCTAAAGCTAAGCCCAACGTCTTTGAGTTAGCTTTGGCAAGTCACTGGTTTAAGCTTATGGGCAGTGTTAGCACGGCATTGGAAACAATTACCATGATTTTCTATATCAACACTATTCAATTGCATGTAGCAATGTTTTTTTCATTTTTGGAGAAACTACGAATGCAATAGGCAAATTAGTTTTATGACTTTAACTAATGCATTTAGGCCTGTACATCATCTTTGCATCCAGTTGTTTGCTACTAAAATTCATGATTATAAAGGCCAAAAATGCCTCATATGGTTTTTGTACTATCTTTATATCATATGATATAGTTTAGCAAAATCACAGAGCTCTTTTTCATAATATCTGCACAACTACAAATGTGATAATTATTTTATACAATAGATTAATATAATAAAGGAGTCAATATTGTGTTTTGGACACACTGTTATCAGCATTGTCAGTGTTTTATATATAAAATATTTAAAACCACAGTGGTTAGCTATTTTTATGGCATGATGTTAAAATGTCAGGGTGGTACAACTATTAATTAATTAATTAATTAAATTTAATGAATAAAAAATAATTATTAAGTAATACAGTTTAGCTTAATACTTAATTATGTAATTATTAAAACTGAACTATAAAACTTTTTTGGGGGAAAGTCATTGGTGCAACCAACCTTACTGACTATGTTTCAAGGTCGCTGAGTGACATAAGTGACCTAAAATATCTAATCATTTTACCTTAAACTGACAAGGCACAGCTAGTTTAGGTTGTCAAATGTCATGAGGTACAACTGGAAAAACAAACAAATGGGAATTGCATCTATAAAGTGATTTTGAAGTGTTTTGTGGCTAATCCGCTTTCTGTTTAATAACTCTCTTGTACCTTCACATCTCTCAATTGCCTTTCACCGATCATGTCCCACAGTAGGGAGTGACGGCTATAAAATCATGCCTTACAAGACTTTACTATAATTAGCCTAGCGTGAAAAGTTCTTTCCCTGGTCAGATGGTCAGCGCTCGAGGGCAATATGTCACACCGCGTGGGCACAAAAGGTAGCCAAATAATGCCTATTGAGGACCAGGTGCAGTGGCGCAAAAATTTAGCTAGAGTCTGCCAATTTTAGGCAGTGCTAAGCTAAGTGAAGATTGCCAGGCTGCTAGCGAGAGACTAGCATGAGACGTACAATTCGCCCTCATGGACCAATTGGTGCCTCCTCATTCAAACTTGAGGAAGTTGATGTCCTTGAATGACTTCAGAAAGTTAAAAAATAAAAGGAACAGAGGGAGGGAGAAGTCAATGTCCAACAAAGCTGAAAAATCAACTATGGATCTCTGTAATAAGTTCCAACGTTAAATCTAAAGCCGCTGTTTTGGCTGCAGAACTAAACAAATGAGGTTTGTCTCCATAATGATGTATTTGAGCAGAGCGCTCCATGCAAGGGCAAGACCTTAATCTGTCTTCATTTGTCTGACTGCGTGAACTCAACTCAGTACTTCTTAGTGGATATGGGCAGCCTTTCAGACATCTAATGTACTTGGCTGCGTCAATAAATAGTATATTGTAAAAGAACAAATTCAGTGGTTTTTCACATATAATCACAGTCTGTGTCTTCAGTTATAGCTTTTACCTAGTGGTTTAAGCAACTTCTAGTGTTTAACTATAGGCCATACATAAAGATTAAGCTAAATTAAAATCACTACTTTATTCTGTTAATATAATACATTTTCACATTGAATCTAATTGAATTAATGTAGAAACAGTATAAAGACAGTATATTTAAATATTAGTAAATCTAGCCATTCAACATCAACATTCAAACTTCGGCCCATCATGTTTAACAAAAAAAAAAGTGCATTTAAAACAATATTCACATACAGTAATTTATTAAATAAATTATAGTATATTTATTAAATATTTATTAAATATTTATCAATTGATTGCGAAATGATGTATCAATAAAAATAATAATTTAAAAATAATAATAGAAAAATGTGACTATGTAAGTCTCTTTGGATAAAAATGTCTGCTAAATGACTAAATATAAATATAAAAATTAAACAACTATTTTATTAACATAATAACATAATGCAAGCTTTTTCTTTAACCTTTAAATGTGGAAAAAAATAAATCTGTAAAGATTTTATTGCAATATAAATTGATAAACTATTACAAGTTAAAAGTGCAAGGTTGTGGTAAAACTATAAAACATTTTTCTAGCATGTTTGCTGAATTTATGACCGTCTTTTGACCTCTCACATCATTCTGCCTCAAGTGATCTCCACACCTTTCACTTCCACATGGTTTGCTCCCTTATACAATATTGCATTACATATATAGTATATAAGATTTTCTTAACTAAAATGGCTGTTAAATAAGCTAAATAATATAATAAAAATGCTTTATTTCCCACACTCCATGCCACAATCATTAAAACTTCCCAATATTTATGACTGCTGACTTTCTCCGAACAAAGACTTGAGTGAAAATGTTTAAAATTCAGAACTGTTTTTTACTTTCCTCTTGAAGTTTTGATCAATGAATACAATCCCAATCCCAACCAGCACAATAAAACAAAATGGAAAAAGTCTGAAAGTCTGGAGGTACCGCTAGTTATCTGTTTCCCAGCTGAAGTTTTTGGGTTAGGATAAAGGAGTGCGGTGTCCTTGTAGAATATGGATGATAAATTGTTCTTGCCGTATTGATACCGTGGTTATGAATCTTTCAAGGTAGATGGAATGTGAGAAGAAAGGCATTGGAGAATAAACATAAATGACGGGTCAATTTTTTTTCAGACTTCCAGATCAATGCATAAATAAATAATTATCATTCAGTGAAATGTATTGATTATCCTCTAATGGCTAAGATCAGGTTATTCATCACGTTTCTAAACTTGATGAACAGCCTCCTGACAGCTTTTCAAAACTACAGGAAGTAAATTATGAGCAATTTAAGATGAAACAATCATACTGTGATCGTACTTACTCTCTCAGATGCTGAGAACTTTCTAACTCGACGGTCTTTTGCAGACTGAAGCAGCAGCCCAGCAACAGGGCGAACATCAGTATGGACCCTCGGTGCGTGCAACGGGTCGTGACCTTTTTACACGCGGCACCGCGGAGGGCCGGGTCAGCACACACCTGAACCCTATACCCCTCACGCTGGGCATCCGGGCTCAGAGCCACTGAACCAGCCTGACCTCCACTCCACACTCTTACTCCTCAGAGACTCTACAAACAACACAGGAGACACACACTGGCACTTTGTTAACATATACTTCACCGTCTGGAGCCAGCCAGGGGAAATATGGACAGAGATGAATGTATAGACACTCACTTTATAGATGATATATGGGCTGAATTTGTATGCATGATGGTAAGAAACTCTAATTAGCTATTTGCTTTATTAGAGATATTGCTGTGGTCGTGTGATTATGCAAATGTAAAAAATTTTTAATATAGTGTTACTTGGCATTTCTTTGTAATTATTTGTGAAATTTATTCGATATTTCTAAGTAAAATTGTTTTTAGTGCATTTATGAGATTTATAAGCACACAAATCTCACAACAATATTATAATTACATGTTGCTTATTTTGATATATTATTAGTCCCGAATTCATGTAAAAAATATTTATCCTTAAAACTCATTTAAAATGTATTTGAAAATAAACTATATTAAATACATATATACTGTGTGTGTGTGTGTGTATGTATATATATATATCGCAATTAATACACATCCAAAATATTTTTGTGGTGTATGTACTGTGTATATTAATTATGTATATACTGTTTAAATTTAGTTTAAATGTATTTTTTTAAATTCCTATAATTTATATTTTATATATATATATATATATATTTTTTTTTTTTTTTTTTTTTTTTTTTACATAGCACACACACACACACATTAATATATATATAGCCATGGAGTAAGAAAAACTATATATAATTCATTCATTCATCATTCATCAGAAAATAAGTCAAATTTTTAGACAGTTTTTTTAAAGAATGTTTTGACAATTTAACTGGAAAACAAGACAAAAACACTTATTTAAAAGTCACTGCTGCTGTATTTCTGCATTTTCTTTGAGCTAATTCAAAAGAAGTAATCATTTTGTAATATTACTATTAATAATAAGTATTCATTGGGAAGTACAGTATCTCATAAAGCCAGCTCATTTAGCCAATTTATAACAGGAAAGCTTGTGTGACAAAACTACGTTTCCCATCATTCTCTTTTGTCTCTTTATGTTGCTATTAAAAAAAGCTTCTTGTCTTTGTTGCAAAATTAAAAAGGAAGTTCTCCAATATGTCTATTTTATGCTAATCAGAAGGAACACTGTAGTGTAATTGTAACTTCTAAATGTCTCCTATAAGGAGGAACTTCCCAGGAGGACCTAAAGGCATATCATTTTCCATTAAGTCAGGCCACTTAAAATCAACCTGTATTTTGGACAATATCACCATCTTGTGGACATGAACCTGTCTGTGCCCAGGGTGCCTCAAAGAGGAGGAAGAGCTCAAAGAAATCACAATACCCAAGATCTAGAGAGTAGAGATCTTAATACAACATCGTACAAAGACGTTCTAGATAACCGTGAGCTTTCAACACAAGTACAGTGAGGGTTTTTTTTTTGTGTGTGTGTGCCAACATGAAAATGTGAGGTGCATAAAGAAATTATTTCTGGAGTGAGCGACACGAAATCCAAACATCAACACTTTTGGGAAGAACTGAAGCCTTAGTTCTGCTCATGTGTCTGAAATGAAGCAGAATCCATGCATCTATGTAGTAGAAATCCTTTCCCAAAAAAACATTTTGTCATCATTTACTTACTTTTATGAGGTTCCAAACCTGTGGAACACAAAAGAACATATTTCGAAGAATGTTGTTGCAATTATTGTTATTATTATTGTCAATACAAGTCAATGGGCTTCACAAATTGTAAACTCCAAAAAGGATATAAAGTTAAGGTGAAACTGATACATAGTATTTTAGTGATATATTTCAATTCATCTGAGGTGACACTTTGTATGCCTAAATAAAAACAGAAGCAAAAACATCACACGAAAAACTTTCAAACAGACTGCTCAACAAAAAGTGCCTAGCATTTACGCAATTACTTTGAATGAATTATGTTTTTAATAATACCTTTTAAATGTTTATATTTAAATATTTCCATATAAAAAAAATATTACATACAAAATAAATGCATATTAAACATATTTTTAAATATATAAATTATTTAAATATTAATTACATATTTTGAATTAATATTTTAGAATACGTAAACTATTGTTAAATATTAACTACGACTTTTTTTCCTCAATAAATTCTTAATTTGCTGTTTGATAATAGTTAGTAAGGTGGTAGTTAAGTTTAGGTGTTAGGGAGGATTAGGGATGTAGAATAAAGCACTAATATGTGCTTAATTAGCATTAATAAATTGCTAATATTATAGTAATATGCTTGCTATTAAGCAACTAATAGGTGTAACCTATTTGTAAAATTTTTGTACAATCAGTACATGCATACACAGACAACAAATATAGCAGAACCTTAAACATTGGATCATGCATGTCACAAAACCAGACGTCTGGACTTTTATGATTTAATTAGAGAGTGAATTTATCTAAATATCTTTTGGGAATTGCAGAAGCAGTAATCTCAACATGAGGATTAATAAATGATGGCAATTTAATTTTGGGGTGAAATATCCCTTTAAGACAAGTTTTTTTTTTTTTTATGAAATGGTAGACAAGCACATATATATATGTGATTCTTGGGTGTCTGCATTCAATATGCTGTATTAAAAATTGACATTCTTCTAGATATCACACTCACACAAAAAAGTGGGATTGTCCCGAGATTGTCCAGGAAGGAGTAACTGGGAAAAGAAGAAAAGCGGTAAACAAGACACTTTCATGAGTGAAGTCATTTGTCCACATCTTCACCTGCTCAGGGTCAGACAGGAAATGAGATGACTTTATCATTGTTGTCACTTTGTCTTTGGTTGGTTAGGCAGCTTCCTCTCATGGATTGGCTTCGCGGATGATGGCGCAGGTGAGCCCCGCCGAGAGATCCCCCACCTCTCTCGAAGAGCCCCACTTTTTAATATGCAACATCTGTGCCGGGGAGAGCGTTCCAAAATGGCTGCTCCTTGGAGGATGACAGCGGAGTCTGCTCAGAACTTGGGCAGGGAGCGTTTGTAACTGCGAGGTTATACACAGATGTTAGCGATGTTCACAATGTCACCTTGTCCTTTGTTACAATGGCCCGGGGAGAACTATTTTTGGGCGAGCACTTCTTTGCTTCTACTATCCAGAGTTTCCACGGTCCGTATAACAATCCTGCTCTTGGACCGTTCGGGTCAGCGGACTCCTGATCAACCAGGTGCTACAGCGGTAATCTGACATCCAGTGAGAGCTCAAAACTCTGTGGAGTGCCCGCATTCTCCACCAATTCTAAATCTTAAGAATGTGAGTGAGGAGGTTTGTGCACCTGCTGCTCCTCTGGGATCTCTGGATCTTAGATGAGGAGGCCTGGGGACTTGTTAGGCATCACAGGCATGCTGGAGATTTAGGGGAAAATGTCTGTGTGTGACTGCCTGTGTATCTTGTTGAGCAGACCATTTCTCTGCAGGCACTGGAGGATTCGCAGATGAACAAAAACACTCGGAGAATGATGACGGAGCCCTGAATAAAGACATGTGGAAAGAGCACGGTGACAGCTGAGAAACACAAGCCTGTGTACTGTATGTACACGCTGTTTAAATAAGCGTATGTGTGTGTTATGCTATTTTTATTCTTCCCCAGAATTTTCTGCAATTAATTCAGCTCGAGCTGCTCGAGGGACAGTTCTCCCGGAAATAAAAATTCTGTGATTATTCACTCTAATGTTTCTTTACCTCCTGTAAAACGCAAAGGAGAATGTCTTACGATTGTTCACGCAGCTCTTTTCCACATGACTCTAGAAAAAGAAGTACAACAGCAGTAATACCGGAATCACCTTGGGGCTGTCCTACACTTTCAAATAGCTTGCTCTGAGAATGATGGGTGCGCATTTTACTTTCATTTTCAAATTAGCAGCAATTCGGCGTAAAGCAATTGTTTGTTTTTAGTTTGTTTTTCCACATTTTTTTCACTTTCCTTTGCTTTTAAATAGCTCTTTTAAATATAATTTGGCGTCAGTTCCAGCAACAACAAAATTGAACTTAGAACTTTTATTATGAATCCATAGGCTATGCCTAATATAAAATCAGCAAACACGGTGGAACCAAATAAATCAGAAATATAGAACGTTTATTAGCAAAATGAATAAGAAAGCTTGGAAGCATGGCATACAACTTGATGCCAAATAAAATAAATTACACAAAATTTAAATAAAGTAAAAATCAGCAAACATTGTGGAACTAATTAAATAAGAAACAAACGTTTAAAAAAATTCCAAAATCACCTTAGATAAACAAGATTTTAAAATCCAAAATATTGCCAAACAGATACTGTATGTCGTTCTCACTCGAATTAGAATACAGATTCTGATATAATATGCTGCCGCAACAGATTTTATATGCAATACAATTTGGCCACAAGGGGCAGTCACACTGCACTTTACATCACATTGATATCTATTTATATGCATGAGAATGTGTCAGACTGGAAATGCATTTTCGTGGGCATTCAAAAGTTCACTCTTGGTGAACTCTGACCAGCGAATTTGCAATCACATGAAACCACTTTACACTGACAGCTTTACACTGACACTGTGAGACTGCGATTAACTGAAGTAAATGACAACTTTTAGTGATTATAGAGGTAGCTCCTTTTGTGCATAGGCTGTATAATACTGTCTGTCTCAAAATGAATATATTAACCTCAGAAAAGAATGAATCGTGTTTCATGTCACAATTTCATGTCTTGATGTTTCAAAATGACTCGCTAGAGTGCTTTTTTTTTTTAATCTAGTCTCACTGCAATTCGTAAATTTTTTATGAGGTGGCTAACCCTAACCCTAACAAATTCATTTTTGCTACATCGTACGTACTTTACGAGTTGCCAATTCGTAATGAATTTGTACGAATGACCTACACCTAACCCCGCCCCGAAACCTACTCGAAACCTACTCGTCACTGCAAATCAGTGAGGTTGTACGAATTTGCCACCTCGTACGAATCCGTACAAATTGGCCGTGAAACAGAAGCCTAAAATATAACCTCACCTGGTGGTTCAGCACGATTCTTGCTGCCGCTCGCATATCCTTTTGGAATTGCAAATCTAGTTTCATTACTGTAAATTTCAATTAAATAATAGATTATCTAATAAAAAAGGAAGGGAAGGCACGAGCACACACACGCTTTATGAACAGTATAGTGAGGAATAAAGCATGAGGTAAGTCACAACAACTGATCCCATCTGTGCGACAGTCTAATTCAACGCCAGTTTATTAATATTCCCCTTCTTTAAAAAACAAAAAAATTCAGCTATGATCTAAAGGGGTCTGTCAATGGGATTACACCGCCAATTTTCAACCAAGACACTGAGGAGAAACCAAGAGCGAGAGAAATTAGAAATGAGTAAAGAATATCTGGCGATGGAGAGCTCGATTCTTTTTGCATGATTACCAAGACATTCATATTTAATGCTCATCATCAGGGGCTGCGTTTGAGCATAGGAAGATGCCGCTGCTATTTTTCCCACACCCCTTGAGCCAACTCCTTGTGACAGCCCTCCGCTCCATCCCAGCAAATTATCTGCATGAGTTCCCGCGAACAAAAACAGCCCAGCGCGAGCGGAGCGAGGCCCGGCCACCGCCGCCGTCATGCGACCGGGGAGAGGACGGTCGGGGACGTCACTTAGATCAGCCGTCTCTCCGTACCTCGCATCATCTCAGTTAGAGGATGAATGTAGAGGAGGGGAAGTCGAGCGAAGATCCCAGCTGCCGACGCTGGAGAGGACAGAGATAATGCAGGCATATGTGGAGAATGGCATGAGATAAGTAGGCGCTGAAACGCTGAGGTGGCTTTCTGGAGGCCTTTGATGCTCGTGGAGATGCGAGTTGACTACAGGCCTTCTGAGAAGACTAGTTGTCTTGACATACTGTGTGTCGCTCAGATTTAACTGAGTCTCTTTGATGCAATAAATAACAGCATGCGTGCTGGTAGTAAAACTATAGACATGCAACACGAACGACACGTGATTTGATGAAAATATCATTATAGCTGGATATTAAATCAACATCTAAGCATCTTTAGATCATTGAATTCAAAGGCATGGCATTCTTTTATCTGCTTATGATAATGTATTTAATTTATGCAGCTGGCTTGGCAAGGCTACAGCACTAAACTGATTATTTTTTAAGTTTTGTTTTTCTAAATTCTTTGAACAAGGTAAAATAAAGATGAAACCAAAAAAGAAGAAAAAAAGGTAATAAGCTACATCTTATTCATCTGTATATTTAACGCACTATAAAAGTGTTCTAATGCACACATAATGCTATAAACAGAATTATAGATACGCATTCATTATATTTATGCCCTCATAAATATTTGTAACCAGATATTATTAATTACAGTATTAAACTATTTAAACGCATAAAACACACACACACAAAAAGAAGATAATCAACACTATGATATCTTATTCCCAGCCAAAGTAAAGAAGTAAACTTTGCAGGGTTTTTTTTTTCTTCTTCTTCTTCTTTTTGTATTAATAAAAACAGAAATTGCATAAAAATATAAATGTCTAACTTTCACACACACACACACATACACACATATATATACATATATATATATTTTTCCCCCATGGAATATAATATTTTGTGATTTTACAGTTTGTGATTTTATAATTCTATACATTTTATTATATTTTCAATATTTCTGGTAGTAAGTCTAAAGCAGTACTAAGCAATCATGCATATATTTATATCTCTATAT
>JAUCMR010000062.1:12026145-12039744 GCA_032357425.1 Enteromius argenteus
GATTTGAAAGCTGTATCTTTTTGATATAAATATGATAAAACTAAAGAGTGTTTGGAGATATGAAGGTTGTAGTACTACTCTATAGGTACTCAAGGTTAACATAAGATTGTGTGAAACTGTGTGTGTTGTGTACCCTTTAATCACTCAGAATACATTAGCAACCCTCATAATGATAAAATAAATATCTAACAATATCTTAACAATGAGCAAGGAACAAGAAACACCTTAAAAACTACCAAACAACCACTCAAAACACCTTAGGAACTATCTAGCCATGTTCTAGCAAAAAACACCTAGAACACTCAAGTATCCATTCAAGCAACATTCTAGCAATAAGTCAGGACACCTTAAAAAGAACTATCTACCAATGCCCTAGAAACCAGCCAGAACACCTTAGCAACTGCCTAGCAAGCACGCAGAACAGCACAGACTTTAAATATATATTTTTCTTTAAGACATGGTTTTGTCAAGTCAAAAATCAAAGTTTATTTTGACAAACGTATTTAGTATTCTGTTCCTCTGTTTTCTCGAAGGTTGTTCATCAAAAGCAATGGTTCGTTATGTGTTTTAAAGGGGTGCTAAGAGGAAAAAAAACACATCCGTATCACGATTCAGGTCGGCACAGTGGAATATTCAACACTGCTAATTGCAGGCAGTATTTTTCCACAACACTACGTGACATTTTGAAGCGGAAACCCTCTCAGACAAGGTGAATTGATTGGTTTAGCACTTCAAAAGACACTATACAAAAAACTGAGTCAGCATGAAAGGACCTTGTGCTAGCAGAGGACTTGCACCAGACAGCAACCACCATCTGATGTCTCTGAAAGGCTGACGTAAACCAAATATTCAATGTTTGATTAGTGCAAGAATCAAAAAAATTGGTATTTGTATTTTTAGGAAAAATGTGCTTGCCAAAACTCACCAACTTAGCTTCAACACAGATCAATTTAACAACTGCTCAGCAAACACACCAAAGACTTTAGTAACCACCCAAGCAACCACTCAGATGTTCTTAACCACCTAGCAGCATCCTAGAAACACTCAGAATACCATAGCAACCACCAGAATAGCAACAACCATCTAGCAATGCCCTAACAATGAGCAAGGACAACCTAAAAACCACAAGAACCAATCTAAACAATTTAGCAACTATCTAGCAATAATCATGGTGCTAGAAAGCATAGGTTGATGCCAGGGCACTGATATATGGTTTGTAATGTTGCATTTAATTTTAGGGGTGTGTCAAAATTCCAATGTTCCAAATATGCTGCATTCTATTTGTACTTGGAAGTTCGAAATTCCGAATTCCCACTTGGAACTTTCAAGCCCTAATGCCACAAAATTTTGAGATATAAAAATTTACGTTATATATTATCTTCCCTAGAAAGCACCACTAGAAAGATAAAACAAACCTGTCAGAATAGGACTAATCAACATGTAGGTGTAAGTCAGGTCAGACAAGGTGTAGACTGCCCTACATTAGCGGTGTAACCTTTATTAAACTGTGACATTTACAGGAGTAGTTCACCTGATGTGCCTCGACGGGTTATGAAAGATCCTTTCCAGACCAGACAGGCAAGACATTCATTATTAACACGCATGATGTTAAACCACATTCAATGTACAATTAATTCAAGAAATGTTTTTATACAGACTGACTTTCCAAATTTAGGTTCTCACACTGAAGTGCTCAACATGTCATGCTTTTCTGTTCATCAGAGCTCTAGCATCTCATCTAAGGCTATGTCTCATGATGTCACACAAGGACAAATGTGTACCTGTAATTCAACTCCAGGATAGCTTAATGATCTACCAACCTCTTACCAATATCCTAGAAACCATCCAGAACATATTAACAACCACTTAGAACACCTATGCAACCACTTACAACAAGGTTCCCCAAAATTTGTCCCTTGAGAGTCACAGTCCTACAGAGTTTAGCTAAAACCCTGATTAAACCTTCCGATCTCTGCAAGGCTGTGGTTCTACAGGGATGGGTTTCAGGAACCTTGATCTAGAACCTGCTCCTGGACATCCTTAAAGTTTCTAGTAATCCTGAAGACTTGATTAGCTGGTTTAGTTATGCTTAACTAGACTGGAGCCAAACTCTGCAGGACAGTGTCTGTCCAGAAAAGGACTGGATTCTTAGAACACCTTAGAAACCACATAGCAACGGGTTAGCAACAACCCAAAACACCTCACTAAGCAATTAAAATGCCCAAGGAACAGGAGTTCCTAATCCTGCTCAAGGGGGTAACATCCTTCAGAGTTGAGCTACAACTCCACAGCACATCTGCCTAAAAGTGTCTGGTTCCGGTGTGTTTAAACAGGATTAACGCTGACTCTGGCAGACAGTGGCCCTCCAGGAGTACAACTCAGAATACATTACTGACCACGAAAAATGCCCTAGCAGCCACTTAGGGCAAGGGTGACCAATCCTGCTCCTCAAGGGTCAACGTTGCATTGAGTTTCTCTACCACCTGCTTCAACACACCTCCCTGGATTACCTGGAAACCTTAATTACCTGGTTCAGGATTGAAGCAGGACAGTGGACCTCCTGGTACAGGACTGGACTGACTGAGACATCCTAGTGATCGGTCAGAACACCTTGAAAATTACATCAGGGGTGGGTTTTCAACTCTGGCCCTCGAGACCCACTTTCCTGCAGAGTTTAGTGTAAACGTTGATTAAACTCACCTGCCTGTAACTTTCTAGTAATCCTGACCTTTTTTTAGCTTGTTTAGGTGTGTTTAATCAAGGTTGGACCTGAACTCTGCAGGAAAGTGGACTTTGAAGGCCAGAAAACCCCTGAACCCCTACATAGTAATGTCTCAACAAAAACACTAACCATTTCAAAGGCCCTAGCAGCCACTTAGAGCAAGGGTGCTCAATCCTGCTGCTAGAGAGTTAGTGGTCCTCCAGGGATAGAACTGAAAAAAAAAGTCAATAAGTATCTTAGTAGTCTTTGAAGTACAAAGCAAATACCATCTATGTGAAATGTAGAGATCATTCAGTACTATATCAAAATACCTTCTAGATTCTATCTGTGCCTTGGTACTGCCACGGTACTTTATAAGGGTAGACAAATATCTTGCACTTGAAAATAAACCAAGCAATATACAGCGCCTTGCAAAAAATTCAGAGGCTGTTCCATCATTTTTCCAAGGCTTTCACATGGTTCTTTTAAAGTCATGGCTTCTTTTGTGCCCCCCTCAGATATTATGCAGAGCTCTTGACATGCTTGACTGCAGCACCTTTATTCTGCTCTCGGCTCCTGAACTTTGGAGCTCCTTCAAAGTTATTGTTGGCCTCTCTGTGGCTTCTATCACAAGTCTGGGAGGTTTGATATAGCTTCCATTTCCTGATAACCCAATATGTTGTGCCCACTGGGGCATCCAAGCACTATAATAATGTTTTTTTAATCTTTTCCTAATTCATGCATTAGTTTGACTTCATTTCTAACCTGTTTGGAAAACACCTCAGTATTCATGTTTACAGCTATCCTTAGTCAACAATTATCAATTACCCATTTTTTCTTTCCCGAATAAGTGCCAGAAATTTTGTTATTCACAGGTAGACGTAACAGCTGTGCATTTCAAAGGGACAGTCTTCCTAAAAATGAAAATTTGTCCTCATTTATTCACTCTAAAGTGATCTCAAATCTATATGACTTTCTTCTGACACAAATGGGGACATTTAAAGATTCAAGCTTCAAACATGTAATACAAGTCATTAAAGGACCATAATATTAATGTAGAAGTAATGTGTACCGCTTTAAGATTTAATCAAAATTTTCTAAAGCAATATAATTAATTTAAGCTGAGAATGTGGTATTTCACGCTCAAATCCAATCATCTTCTTCCTGTGACTTTTACTAGTAGTTGGCAAGCCAGCTTTCGATACACAACTGCCACCTACTGGACTGGAGTGTGGAGCTTCAGCGTAAAGTGAAGGAAAGAAACACTCCCTGCTCATTTGAAATCATCCTAACATTGTGCACTATTTGAGGGGACAGCCATTTGGTGTCCGAAACCATAGTGGACATTATCATCCCATAATGTTTCAATCTCACATTTTATCGTAATTTTTAACAGGTAAACTAAACCTGTGAAGAACACAAATATCACATTTTTATAATCAGTTTTGTTTTTTAGACAAATAACTTTTAAAAATTCAATAAAACAGCAAAATAAGATACGGTTAAGGTTCTGGATACTTGTGCAAAGCACATAAGTGACTCAATAACTAAATAAACCATCACGTGCGTATATGCTTTTTGATACAGCGTTTAATGACTTGCGTAGGAGAAGCCACTGTAGCTCCTTGTATTCATGTGAGTGAAAGCCTTTACCTCCTCATCTGAAAGAGTAGGATTGAGTATTACGTTCTCAGTGTGGTCTAAATGACGTTAAATGCTGTGTTTGAAAAGGCTTTTCAATGAGTGCGGCATGGATTCCTCCCCCTTGTTGTGTCTTTTGCGGAATGCGTAGTCACAACGATGGCTTCGATGGTAGGTGGGTGGGTGTGTGTTTTGGCTAGTTGTCTCATGCAATAAGCTTCTTCTCCCACACAGCGATTCACAGAGCACATATACAGAAGCTCATAAAACAAACGGTAAAACATGGCTTTCTTTCTTTATTGTGCAACATTAAGCCTACTTTATTGTTTGTAGAGCTCACATTAGTGTTATATTACCTACATTTAAAAGAAGAATTTTAAAGGTATAGTTCAAGCAAAAATAAATATTTCTCTTTTTAGAAATTTAGAAAATATATACTTTCTTTCTTATGCAGAAGACAAAAAATTATATTCTGAAGAATGTGTGTACTGTTTTTATCTATTCCTTGGACCCTACTGACTTTCACGGTATGGACAAAAAATGTTTTTTTTGTTTTTTTCATTTTGTACAAGCCAAAACATTTTTATCGTGTGCACCTTTTAAACCACAACAAAAAAGCTTGTAAATTTTGCTGCATCCACTAATACAGAGATCTATGAGTTGAATGCAGAAACATTAGGGGCCATTTAACATAAGCACTGCCCTTTTACTAAAAACAACATCTCACACCATAAAAGGTTTTCTGGATCATTTCACATTACCCATGAGTCACCTCACTTATCATTAAGACATCTTGAGCTGCAAGCAAACAGCCCAACACTAAGGCTCCGAATTAGCTTTTTCCCCCAGTCTATAGTCAACCAGATGGTTCAATCTCTAAAGAAATCAATGCAATGTGATCTTTCAACATCATTTCATTGAAAAATATCCCACATTGATATTTTAATGAGTGAATGTCACAAAATCTGTTGGAACATGGCCATATTCATACCATTTCACACATTTTGGTGAAGTGGTGACTAATTCATGTGAATTTGTAGAATCTAATTTGCACATTTTTAATGATAGGTTACTTTTTCGTTTGATTTGCATCTGAAAAATTCATACAAAAGTCACCGCTTCATATTATACTTACATTTTCAATTAGCTGCATTTCCATTACTAACTTGAGCCAGATTTTTGCTGTATTTCACATATTTAATTTTGCAAATATTGATTTGACAAATTGATGTTATGTGAACAAGAAGAAAATCTAATGACAAAAAGTCATGGCAACGCACGTTAGTAGGTTTATATATATGCCAGCCACCACACTAGCTAGAGCGCTGTAATAGCTATACCCTGAAATAAAAAGAAAGAAATACTTCCATTGTCTTCCACTGCTGTTTGCTACTAAATATCAGTATTGTTAACTACAAATAAACTACAGAAAACAGTTGAAATAATGCTAAAATAAAACATAACTTTTAGTTGAATTACTAATATATGGAGCTGAAAATAATCTTTATTCATGGTCAAAGTTGATTTCTAGATTTAACTATATTTGACATGAGAACCAAATATTGTTGCGCGATAGTGACTAACTCTCAAAAATCGTAAAAATGAAATGTAAAGGTTAACTTTTTTACAAAAAAAGTTTTATCGTTTGTCCAAATCCCTGAAATACGACCCATCAGATCGTATTTAAACTCTATTTAAACTCTGCGTACTTGCACTCTTTTATCTGTTTCAAAATTTGCGTTTCTTGTAGCTCAGTTGGTAGCGCATTGCGTTATATATGATGATTGTAATCATGTGATCATGCGATCATGGGTTAGGTCCCAGAGAACGAGAAAATGCATGTACCATAAATCATGATTTTGCACTATTTCTGTAAGGGGTAGGTTTAGGAGTGGTCATTTGTGCGAATTACACCTAGTAAAATATGTACGAATTACCGTGAGATCGGTGCAAAAAGTCCACACATTGTATTTAATTAAACACGCTTTTTGATTGGTAATGACAGTCATACATCATTTACGACGACAGACGCAACACGACACTGTCATTATTTTTACGCCGCTAGAGGGCACTTAACTTTATAACGTAAAAATAGTTCGTAATAAGGTGCTTTCACAAGCGACCTATAGGGTAGTTTTTTTGTTGGAGGACAGGCTCGGGCATGAATGGCGTTCTCCTTGGATTTGTTCCAATTTGCCATTGTTAAACATACATGCATCATTTTTCACACTTGACCTAATTGCTGTGGCCTTTCCGAAGAAAGTAATACGCACGATTTCAAAACCTATTGTAGAACTGGCATTATGTAATACAGTGAACTCCATGAATCATGTACACGAGCCGGCATACTGTACAACAAATTCAGTGTGTCGGTTTGAAAAACCACAGAGGGTAAAATAAGGAAGAATTCACAGCGGGAGCTCTAGCAACAACACTTTAAAGCTCTTCACCTGCTGCGGCCCCAGCCTGAGCCTCTCTGAGCACCTGATTATGCTGAGAGAGGCTGCTTTGCACTGCGCCATTGTCAAACAAATATCTGGATGTCGTCGGCACATCTTTCCCCGGTTTATTCCTGACGTCTCCAATAATAGCTTCCACTTACACTTTAAGGATACTTATGTTATTCGAGCACTTTCTTTAGCAGCAGTTTGACCGTCTACTTGAGCATAGTGGGGTGGGTGACAGATCAGGGGGATTTGATATGGCTTCATCTGCTTCTCTCCTAAAATGGACTTGAGTATAAAAATAAAACAAGCATATGCATGTCAATAGTTTTTCTGCATGGTGCAGGAACAATCAAATGCTAAGTTGAATATAATTCTCTGCTGGCTGCATCTATTTTTGAACCAGATGAAGTTATAAAATGTTCACTTGGAGTGAAATTTTCATTTAATTACTGCTAATCATTTTAGTATATTGTTAAACAGCTGTTTTTTTTCAGTAACTACGGATAATAAAATGCCATAAAATCCCATACTGTGGTACAATGATAATATCAGATGGTAAGAGAATCAAATAGATTCTTATGTGGCATACACTGTAATAATGTGTCATCTATTTGAAAATAGCACAAAAAAAAAAACCAACAAGAACAGTTCAGATGGTAATACCACAGTACTTTCATATAATTTCATAATGAATAATACTGTGTTACTATGGTATTTTCAAGGTACCTCACATAATACTATTGTATTACTATAGTAAATGATTGTATAATTATATAATAACATACAGTGTCTATCATAACACTATACTGCAGTTGAAAATGCACAATAAATAAATATACTTTTATGAAAACCCATAATAAATCAATAGAAAATAGTTCAAACAATGTAAAACGTCACACACACACACACACACATCATATATATATATATATATATATAAACAATTTATTTGTCTTTTGGTGGAAACTAGAATACCATGGTATTTTTGTGATTAATAATACACTTAAAAACTAAAAGTGGGACATTCTTTAGGCCTAAATAAAATAATAATAGCAATTTCCTGCTTCAGTCTACTTTGCATTTCAGCTGACATTGGTTGTTTTTATGAAGACTACACTGGTGTAAACTGATATGCGTTAAACACTTCCAGGCATGAAAACGGATTCAGGTTTCCAGAAATAGCCACTTATTAATTTACATATTTGCAGAATAATTGACTGTATTAATACTGATACTTAGGCATATTGTCCCAAAAATGTCTATTTGAATTAAGTTCCATTGGCGTCCTGTAGGGGTCGCTGCTGCCATAGAAAAGCAAATATCCATTCAATTATTGAGTGTATTATTATAATAATTTGTCAAGCACTTATGACTTGTAGGTCATTAACTATGAAATCACTTTTTTCTAGGTATTTTTCATTTGATTTGTAGACTATTCGATCATATGCTAGGACAAAACAACTTATTCTAATAGACCAGGAAGGAAAAAAGCACTTATTCTTCTTCCTAGAGAATTCAAAGCATCATTTCATTGAGTCCTCAAGGTTTTAATACATCACAAATGTCCCTCATACCTAAAATTAAGCGGTTCTGAATTCATGAATTTCACCAGCCTGTCATCACAAAGTGATACCAACCGTACTTATCCCATTTATAACAGGCCTCTTTCAGTGGTAGCTGTAGCAATTTGAAAACCCCATTGGCACCTCTTGAGATTATTGCTGCTAAAAACTAGCGTTCATTCAGCTGTTGCAGCTTTTGACGCATGAGGACACGATTTAGCGTTAAGTGTTTCGGAGAAAACCACTTCAAAACCTTTTACTGCAAAATTTCCCTCCTACAGCTGTTTGGAGAAGATCAAGGGCACTAAACAACGTTAGCAAAGCTAATCATTCTGCTAAGGCTACTTTGAGGGCCTTTAGTGTCGCTAAATCAATTAGTTTATGCTAAGTAACTATAATAATAAAGTTGTTGTCGCATATTGTTTTGTTTCAGTGAGTTGGCAAACATGTTTCTTGTTTTTGACCATGATTTAGCAGCACAGTATGGGGATCAGATATCAGCCACCTGGATATAGGTGAGTCAGACCCACTATTTGGCTTTGGCCTTGTTTGAGAAACACAGTGTCTCTTCTTTTTAACAACAAGGCCAGTCAGAGAGATTCTTATGTGGCATACTATTGTAATAATGTGTAATCTTTTTGTAAAATTGCGCAAAAAATAATAAATTGTTAGTATATTGTTAGTGTACTTACTACTATCATGCTAAAATGTTTGTTACGTAGTTGATAAGGTGTTTTAAATGTGTTTATTGTGCTGTACCTGTTTTTATAGTCTATTATGCTGCCTTCATATGCTATCGTAAATTTCCCACTTATGTAGTCATGATCATATAAAGATCGTATAAAGATTCACCGTGCTATAAATGCAGTTTGCTGACAATCCTGGAATTTCAGTCAAATACATGCTTATTTCACTGCTTATAAAACGTAGTATGTGATTTTAATAGTACCAAGTATTTTACTTATACTAAATACTGGCTCAAAGATGCACTAGTTAAAGGGACATGCCAGTCAAAAACTGTAATGTTATGGAGAAGCTGGGGGGAAACAGGCGGAGGCAAGGATCTATTAGCAGACATTTCATGGAAAAGCTAGAATAAACAATAAGCCAAAAACCACAGGGAACTAAGAACAGAATGAACATTAAATTCAACATCTCACAAAGGACTAAAGAAACACTAGGGCTGTGTATATAGAGGAGGCTAACAAGATAAATAAGCTTGGTGCCATACAACATGTAATGTGTAACTGTGACACTTATTTCAAGTGTAGTAGAGTAAAGAGTAAAAGTTGCTAATATCTTTGATACTCAGTAAAACTACAAAGAATCTGAAAAGATACTTACATTTACTCAAGTGCTTTAACTGCAAATGAAAGTTGATGTTTTGACTGGTATTATTTATCTTTTCATTGTTTAACTCATCGTATAGTGTCATTCTTAATGTAAGATCACAGTATTTTAAAGTGTTCGATTCTATGAAATCAGGAACATGTGAAATTTCTTGTGTTTAACCTATAAAGTACTCAGCATATGGTGTTTCTCAGTGATTACGGCCTGGAAAATGATAATGTTGTGCATGAGCCAGTCTCACGTGAGTGTTGTGGCACATGCAGGGCTGATGGTTTGGCATTGGTATGCACTGATGCATAAATGCATGAACGCGACCAGGGCCTGGAAGTGAGCCTGAATAAGCAGCAGCCACTGGTCCATCAGTGAACTATCAAATTAAAGTATCTGAATAAGGAAATAGCATTAAGATATAGCGATTTCACATCTTATATATAACCATATTTCCATTGCTAAAAGGATCTCTCGGGACTCATTTACAATTATGGTATTTATCTGACACTACAGAGTGACTTACTGAAAGTGATTTAACATGAGAGACTGCCGTGGTCAACAGATGGCAAGCATGATATTCAAGTCATATGCCAGGAATAAAAAAATCATTACCTGTAAAACAACTAGTTATAGATAGCAATGTCAACACAGATTGTATAGAAGAGTTTATAGTTGTTTCAATCAATTGTGTCATTATTACATAACGTTACATATGTAGTGTAGTCAGTTGTTCAACTTCTCTGAAAAATAAATATATATGACAACATTTTATATAATATAGGCTTTAAAATAAATGAAATTCAATAATTAAATTATTAATTTAGTTTAATTTCATTTCCAGAAAAAAAAAGCCCAGCTGATATTTATGGTCAGAGTGGGAGTGTGGATAAAAGCCTCTTTCAGATGAAAGGCAGGATCTCCATGTTTTTTTCTCCCATTCTTTCCTTTCCTGTGTTGCCATGGATGAGAGAAAGAGAAAAGACATTCAGGCACAAAGGTGCTTTTTTAATGCTAATTTGGGACAATTTTCTTGCTCTATGCTTTACTGATGAACTGCTTCTACCTGCTTGCAACTCTCTGTGATTGCTTCTGTCTGGTGTTTTATGACTGCTTATATAACTCATATTTTATAGAAATATTATTTATTGTTTAGCTTTTTGCTTAAATAATATAATCACAAGGAAGTGTTTACAAATGATAACTCTGTGTGTTTTGAGCTTTAGATCTTACTGTAATCTCAATGCTCTCAGCCTTGAATCAACACCCATGGGGTTTCCCGTCATCCAGGAATTCAACCGACTTTCCTTGTCATATGATCGTCAGTGACAGGGCTGATCCCTGGGCCTCCAGAAGGTGCTGTTTGCAGTTGGTCTCATGGCTATTAAGAAGTTATTATGTAACATACTGGCCAATGATAATTAAGCAGGGCATCAACCGGCACCTGTTCTGATGGAGCCTGGAGGCATGGCGTATTTGACTTGATCCAGCCCCTATAGGCTCAATCAATAGAAAAACTGTGAGTTCATCTGAGCAAAGAAACACTGAGCTAATTATATAGCAAGGAAAATATGAGGTCATATCTATAATATCTCTTACATGCATGGAGTCAGTGATGTCTGGAAAAAATGAAGTAATACGTTCGTAAAAAAATCATAAAAAAAAATTAAAAAAAGCAATAACAAACAACAATTAAAAATAACAGCAAAGAAGTATGGTATTTGTATATTTTTAATAAAAATGTTGTGGAAATTATGCATGGTCGAGGGTTTCGAAGCATTTTCGAACATGTTAGTAAAAACTTAATCATTGTAAGACTTTTTATGGCTTTTAATGACTTTTATTTATATATATAAAAAAAGTTATATATATATTACTTTTTAATTTAATTTAATTTTATATATGAAATGTCATGTAACTCTAAAAAAAATATATTATTCTTATTAATCTTATTGAATTATCTTTTAATTATTGAAATTGAATTATTTGTTTCTTAGCTTATTACAAACAAGTTTTCAAATCTCCATAAAAAGAATCTGCATGTTTGTTCAATGTGGACATCACAGGTTGTGAAAGCCAAGTCTACTGCCGCATGTTCTCACATGCATCATGTCTAAAGGTGTATTCTGTTTATATAACCATAATTAGATCTTAACTGTAATCAGAATCTTGTCATGGCTGTTAAGAGCAGAGCCGGTCATGGTTGATGTCATCTCCATAGCATGTATGTGTGTGTGGACACGTGTGTGTCAGGATTACAGTGACTACATAACCCAGGCCAGCTGCAGACGTCTCCAGATGGATCCGGTACGTGCCAGACTTACACGTGCCCAACAAACTTAATAATCCTTCTGTACACTACCTTTAGAAAGAGCGAATACTATATTTTAAGGAATCAGGGTCTGATCAGACGTATGCACTTCCCATACGTTAATGACATTAATTAGGAGTCATTTACAAGACAGAGAGCTGCAACCATTTATTTGTTTTTTTTTTTGTTCGTGCATTTATTCATTGAATCTGAGAAATTGTAAATTGGTTTCTGCACTAAAAAGCATACATGTGCATATAAATATACATAGCATGAGTGAAATAATTAAAAATATATAAAAATTGTATATTACTAAATAATAAAGTTTGTAGGCAAACTTTAAGTTGGCTTGAAAAAGCATAGCTAGAAAGTTTAAAGTTGTTTATAGAAATCATGCTAGTAACATGCTTTGAGTTTCAAAATGTTATTTCTAAAATAGTTAGGTCAAACAAAGTCTGACTAACAAAGTCAGATTATAGAGACAAATGATTAGCATGTTGTTATGAGTAGCATATTGCTAGCATGTTTCTAGCATGATTAGCAAGTTACTAGCAACTTTGTAGCACGTTGCTAACATGTTTCTAACATTATTAGCAAGTTACTAGCACATTGCTAGCATGATTCACAAGTTACTAGCATGCTGTTACCATGACTAGCAAGTTTGTAGCATGTTGCTAGCATGTTTCTAGCATTATTAGCAAGTTACTAGCATGTTGTTAGTAAGTAAGTAAGTAAAATTTATTTATATAGCACCTTTCACAGACAAGGAGTCACAAACTGTAAAAAAAGGATCAAACATACATATAAAAAGATCCGCCATAAAAACAACAAAAACCAGTCTTCACAAAGATAAAATACCAAGTGACCATTGCTGTTAATTAAAAGCAAGTCCAAACAGATGCGTCTTCAGATGTTTTTTAAAAGAATTTACAGAGCCCATAGTTCTCAGTGCTAAAGGGAGAGAGTTCCAAAGCCTCTGTGCCACAGAACAAAAAGCACGAAACTTTAGTCTTAAGACGTGTTCTAGGTTAAAAAAACAGTTAAAAGGTCCAGGTCAGAAGACCTTAGAAACCGACCCGGTGAATGCTTATGTAAGAGATCCTGAATATAGAGAGGTGCCTGGCCATGCAAGGCTCTATAAGTGATAACAAAAATTTTAAACTGCACTCTGAATTCAACTGGAAGCCAATGCAGGTCCTTAAGTACAGGTCTTATATGAGACCACTTACTGGTGCCAGTCAGAAGCCTTGCAGCTGCATTCTGTACAACTTGTAGTCGCTTCAAAGAGGACTCATTCAAGCAAGTATACAAAACATTGCAATAGTCTAATCGAGACAAGATGAAGGCATGAACAAGCATCTCCAACTCTTTTCTCGAGACCACCGATCTAATCTGAGCAATGTTCCTAAGATGGAAAAAACAGGAAGAAACTACAGACTTTACATGACTATGAAAACATATGGCTCAATCAAAAATGACACCCAGATTTCTTATTTCTCTGTGATCTGAGGATGCTGAAACACCCATAACCTGCTTAATCTTAGGTGTAATATTGTCAGGAGCAAAGATCATCATTTCAGTTTTATCCTTATTGAGTTG
>JAUCMR010000062.1:12046173-12060228 GCA_032357425.1 Enteromius argenteus
ACTTTTTTACTTAAGTACATAAAAAAACAAGTACTTTTGTACTTTCACTCGAGTAAAATTGAAAAAGGAGTACTTTTCCTTTTACTGGAGTAATATTTTATTGTATGTATCTGTACTTTCACTCAAGTAGTTGATTTGTGTACTTCGTCCACCTCTGATTACGTCAAATACTTTAAAGCTTGCGTATGCGACGCGTTGATCATGGCGGAAGACGTAAGTCACGGGAGAATAGTAAATTATGTTATTTCTGTTTTATTTGTGCAAAAAAAGTATTCTCATAGCATTGCAAAAGTGAAGTTGATCCACTGATGTCACATGGACTTTTTTAAAAAGGTCTTTGCTATGTTTCTGGATCTGGATAATTTCAGTTGTATTGCTGTCTATGGAGAGACAAATGGCTCATCAAAAATATCTCAATTTGTGTTTAATCTCATTAGTACAGACTCCAAGAGCTGAAATGGGTGTCAGACAAAGGAGAGATGTAAAATGTGCAGTATTGGGGGGCCTCCAAGAACATGGTTGGGAACCATTGTTCCATGTGTTTAAAATCTTACAAAACACCTCAGTACTTAAAAAAAATACTTTAGCAACTGCATAGCAAAGGCCTGGCAACCACTCAGATTACCACACACAAAACATCTTACAGCAATGTGCAAAAAAACATGAATAGCATAAAATGCAAAAAACAATTAATAAATTAGCAACTAGCAACAGCCTAACAACTTCACAGCAATATTCTAAAAAACCTCCCAAACAAAACACCTTAGCAACCACTCAGAACACCCCAATGTGCTAAAAAAAACGGCTTTATAATCACCTTATAACTGAATAACAAAGCCCTAAAAGACAAAAAAAAAAGAACAACCTGGCAACTACTCAGAATACCCTAATGACCACACGGCAATGTGCTAATAAAACCCCCCACAAAACACCTTAGCAAACCTATAGAAACACCCTGTCAACTACTCAGATTATCTGAAAGACTACTTGGTAATTTGTTAAAAAAAACAAAAAAAAAAACAATTATTGACTGCATAGGAACAACTTTAGGTGTAAGGATTCCTCGGAAGACATTTGGATCCAATAGCAGCGTTTATTAATCAAGGTCAGGCAGGCAATGGTCAAAATCACAGGCAGACAGATATATGTGGGCAAGGAATAAATTGTAGACACAGAACAGGCAGAATAGTCAGGGCAGGCGGCGAGAATCAGAATCAGAGAAACAGTCCAAGTAATAACAGATAATCCAACAGGGTAAATTACGGCTAGAAATGTCACACTCGGCAAACAAGACTTCGCGTCTGATTTGAAGAAAGTCTGAGTATTTATAGGGCAGTTAATAGTCAACACCTGTGAGCGAATCAGCCCAGGTACGTGGGTGAAATAGAGTCTGGGTGGAAACGCTAATAGTCGGGCGAAGGTTCCCGCTGCTGATGGCCAGAGAGAGCCACGGAGGCGCGGCTTGTGACATTAGGGCAATGTTCTAAAATAAAACTTCCCACACAAAACACCTTAGCAATGCCTTGGCAACCAACATCTTACAGCAATGTGCTTAAAATGTCAAACAAATCACCTTATAACCGAATAACAAAGCCCAAAAATACAAAAGGGTTCACAGCTGCATAGCAACACCCTGGTGTAAACTAAACCCCACACAAAACACCTTAGCAACCCCATAGAAACACGCTGGCAACCACTCAGAAAGATTACTCGATAATGTGCTAAAAAAAAACAAAGAAAAAAAATAAAAACACACACAACGCCTTAGCAACTGCATAACAACAACCTAACAACTTTACCGCAATGTGCAAAAACACATGCACACACAAAAACTTAACAGCTGCATATCAGTGCCCTAGCGACTGCAATGTAATGTGCTAAAAGCCTCAGAAAACACCTTAACAACCTCAGTGCACAGTACATCCCAATGCTGTGCTAAAACACACACAAAACCACATTTCATTTGTTTTTTCAAGGCCTTCTCTTTTGTCAGGAGAAATGAAAGTAAACTTGACTGTGACTTCAGCATGTCACAAGACTTAACGAAGTTCTCAATTAATCTCTCCAGCACAATCAAGACAAATAAAGCAACCTCAAACATAAACTAGCTGTTTAATTGGCAAGCCAAGCCAAGACTCTGTCAAAACACAAACAGACGATAAGGAAAGAGTGCTTGCATCACCTCCATTGTTGTTGGAACCGCATGGAAGGAAGCCAACGAAGATAAACAAACACACCATCTTTACCGTAAATGACTGTTTTAACTTTATTTACTTAAGTATAAGTCCAAATGTTTATTTATGCAAAACCACTATTCATTAAACATGCAAATAAAGTGGCATCTGAAACTTTCCCTCCTTGCAACAAAATGCACCATTCGATATTTGGTATAAAAGTGATCTGGTCCTAAAACAACAGTAAGCTATATCGCCAACAGCATGATGTCATAGCTATTACAGTGAACAGGAAGTAAATTTGCCAGTTGTCAGCTGCAGTCAATGTTGACTCTCATAGAGTGCAAATACAGCCAGATGCGACTGACAGTGACGAACACAATAAACACTGCTCTCACGGATAACCGATAGCTAATAACCGGCTTATGATGAAAATATGTCCACACAATATGTCCATTTACTAATGAGGTGGACAGGTGACAAGCCAATCGTTTTGTTTTCATAAAACGGATGTGTTGCTATGCATTAAATCATCACGTAGACATCACGGTTGGCTCTGAAACTGTTCAACATCCGTCTCAGAACCACATGCTTGTCAGTTTTACTACGACTTTCTCCTGTCGAGGTTCAGATAAGCCTCATATTTTCCTGTTGTTAGCATTAGCCCACACACTACATCCCATTCTTTCTGGAAAAACAAGGAAAAGCTGAAACTGTAACGGTACTGACGCAATGGCAACATGTTCTGTTCCGTCATGACTATGAGTTGAGTACTTTGTGTGGAAACATGTGATCGTTCTGGATGTTCTTGACTTTTAATTCATTGATATAGCGTGACTAGCCAGACAGAACATTCCAGCCAGGTATGCCATCTCCGAGGAGAGGACCATTTAAAAACCTGGCTCCCTAAATCAGGCACTTAGAGTTATCTAATGCTGTGCCTGGCACTAAGAGATTACAACATGTTTGCTTTAGCTGGTGAAGCTAGTTGACTAACTTAGCGAGTATAAACTTATGTAACTCATGCCACACTGTTTTTGTTGATGCATCGCATTATACAGTCTTTTGAGGAGAAATGTTGTTAGCGACACACTAGAATCTGCATTGCAACATACAGAACACGTCAGTAACCACATAGCAACAGCCATTTTTGATGTCATTTTAGCACGAACGATTAGCTAGTTAATTTTTTTACATTTAGAATAAAAAGTATCTGGATTTCCCCTATTGTGCAACTATGAAATATGTTTTCTTTAGAGTTTGTGTGTAAGGCCAGTGCTTGGTGAATCTTTTATGATGTTTTATTGGTTAATTAGGATGTAATATTCCTCTCTGTCCTAGGAACATAGAGATTCACCTGCGTAACCAAGCAACGGCTCACTCTCTGGACACCAGAGAAGATCCACCTTTCCTGTCCAGAAAAGACGACCACTTGACACATATTCATACGAATCCAGCAAGCTCCAGAAAAATCTGAATGACACAATGCAACACTACAACATACAACACAGGTTCTGCAAACATTTCTGCTGAAACGCTAAACACTTTCTGTGCATATGACAAATGAGTACAAAATCTAAAAAATATAATATCATAAAATAATACAATATAAAAGCGCTTTATGTAGCAATATAAATTATAAATTTAAGGATTTAAAAAATATATATTTAATGAGAATAAATATACCATTATTTTGAATAATAATATATAATATAATATAGAAGTTATTAATGTGGTAAACTTAATACTTAATTTTTAAGATATTAGTTAGAAATATATAAGTACTTCATTTGACTAAATATATCCTTGTGCCTTATAGAAAGAATATAATATAATATAACAATGTCCTAAAATAAAACAATATAAAAGTGCTTTATGTAGCAATATAAATTATAAATTTAAGGATATAAAAAATATATTTAATGAGAATAAATATACCATTATTATGAATAATAATATAATATAAAATAATATAATATAACAATGGGCTATAATATAGAAGTTATTCATGTGGCGCAGTTTTGATATGAAAGGCAATCCAACGCATGCGAGTCAGCCACGCACGTCCTGATTTTGCCAAGTACTATGTGTCCCTAGGTCAACATACTTTGTTGACCCTGGGACAACCCTGTAATGCAAAAATATAGTATTGACCATATCTCTACACCTAAACCTACCCTTACCCATGAGTAATGCCTAAAATCCGAGGAAATGATAGATGATAGCACCAAACACTGAGTGTAACCCTAAACTTCACAAAATCTGTAAACTGTTTCTTCAAATCTGATTGGTTTTTCAAAATGTTGTCCCAGGGTCAACAAAGATGTTGACCCAGGGACATCTTCCACTTGGCAAAATCAGGTTAACGATCAGCCACCAACAGGCAGTGGGAACCACCTGTAAATCCCCATTTGTAACACAACCATCAGCTGAATCAACATGGAATACAAAGATGGCCGCTATATCTGCACCTACACAGGCTCTATTGCAATGACCTGTTAAGCCATAAACATTGTTCAGATATGTGCAATGGGGGCGGCAGTGTCAATGCTGACGGTAACCCAGACTGAGAAAACCCATTACAACAAGCTCCTAAACAATAAACACAATAGCACAGTGGTCTTTCCCTTTTATGTGCGCACTAGAAGGGGGTTACATGTACGTCACTAACAGAAAACACAAGAGGGGGCTTCTCACAGGATCGTCATAATGAAATGCTGAAAAGACTCGAGCAACATTGTGGAGTAGGTATATTTTTACATGTGGTTTTGCCTCCCCTTAAAGGGGTTTATTGCTGTTCATGTTTCTTCTAGATAATGGTTTTGTTAGATAAAGTACAATATATTAAATATGCAGTCAATTGTAAAGACCAAATAGACATTATAATGACAACGTAAAGAATATGTTCAAAAATTTCCAAATACTGTATTTTCAAAAGTGTTGTGAGATCAGTTCATGTGATTTTGGACCAATAGGTGAGTAAATTATTGCATTTTTTTGCATGTTTTTTTTTTTTTTTTTTTTACATGTATTTAAAAATCTATCTTTGTGTAAAAAAAGCAGTAAATGCTTATAGATGCACCCAAATATGAAAACCCTTAGTCCATCCAAAATGCAGATTAATTTGTTTTTCATTGGAACCGATTTGAAAAAATGTGCAATTAATGTGCAGTGAATGGGTGCCGTCAGAATGAGTCTGAACAGCTGATAAAAACATGATCTACAAGTAATCCACACCACTCCATTTAAATCTTGTGATGAGAAAAGATGTGTTTATAGTGAACAAATTCATCCTGAATCAATACTATTGCTTTCTCCTTTTAAAAAGTCATCTAAATCAGGAGAGAAATATGCACAGATCAAGCACTGGTTATAAGACAGTCTAAAACAGTTCTGGGTTTAAATGTGAAAGGACAAGGAATGGACTTGTGGATTATTGTAATGTTTTTATCAGCTGTTTGGACTCTCATTCTGACGGCACCCATTTACTCTAGAGGAGCCATTGGTCAGCAAGTGATACATAAAATGCTAAATGTCTCCAAATCTATTCTGATTTAAAAAAAACTTGTATAAATCCACATGGATGGCCTGGGGTTGAATTTGAGTTTTTTTTTAATTTTGAATTTTGAGTCATATTTAATAATGCTAGGGGCCAGATTTACCAACAGCTTGCACCGGCACAAACCATCTTTTGCCATTAAAATAGTAATGTCAGGATTTACGAAATAATCACAGTAAAGAATTAGTGCTGAAAAGGCATAGAAAGTTATTTCTGCACCTATCCCTATTGAATATGCATTTGTAGGAGTTTCCCTTTCACACACAAAATTTAGAATGAATCGCACAATGCAATTTACCAACGTTTGTGCTCGTCAAATTGCTGGTATTTGCGCAATTATTTAACACCCAAAAAAGCATGTATTAAACTCTATTTTGCATCTATGCTATAAGTAGATCATTCACACCTGATGAGCATTGGCTAATCTGCTTATTTCCAAATATGCTTGGTATATTGCACTGGTCGATATGTAAATGAGATGTTGCATTTGTTTATGTTCCTTAATTTGTGAGTTGTCAGTAAATAACCTGCAGAAATTTCCACACCCATCAGCGCACTTTTGGAACTTCGCTCTTGAGCTAATTTGCCTCGTTCACCCCAAACCTACAAAAGGATGATTACACAAGGAACTGTATTAAAGGTTTTGTTTGTTGTCAACACATTAAATATGGCAGCGTTGTCAATTTTCAATTGACCTGTAAATTATATACACTTTACACTATACAATTACATTTTTCCTTTAAAACTAATGACAGAGAAAATGTTTTAATATTTGTCTTAGTTTGCATTTTCATTGCACATTTCTTGTCCCTTTTTTATAGCGCCCATCCCCAGAGCCAGACTAAGAGCTTTTAGCTTAATATTTAACCACAGACATCACTAACTTAAAATAGCAACGGATGCTCTTAATGATACATCAGCACTGCTGAAAGCAATGCATATCACTTCAGAAAATAAGTTTATGGTCCTGTCTGCTTTCTCTAAAAACAACCACCAAGACTATTAATAAACAGGCTGCTGAGGTAAGAACTGTACTTTGGGCCTCTTAGCTAAATGGAAATACAAGCATAGAGACATTAATAAATTTAATTTACTTTTGAAAGCCAAAGCAGAGACACATTCAGTGGATGTATTTAGCAAATAATGTGACCAAACCCATGTTTTTATCCTGGTTTCAAATAGAGAAACTATGCATAAAATAAGTGTCTGGGTAATGCAATCTACTTTGATTTATGCCAAAGCAGATGTACTCAGCCAGGCTGATTGCTCATAAATCAAAGGTTTAATTTAATTTGATTTGAGGACATAATAACAATACTGAACAATAATCAAAAACTGCTCTGCGCTGTAGAACGGGGACAGAAAAGAACAGTTAATTCATCTGGAAGGCCAAACAAATAGCAGCGATTGCTGTTGACAGTGCCTAACTGTGCAGAGCTCGACGTGGCAAGACGTCGGGGCTAACCATGCTGAAAGGAGTTGCCTGGCAACCGTCAGCCCTCTCACTCTTTTCCCCATAGATTAAGCCTGGACTTTCTGGATAAATGTGAATATAGTATAACAAACTACCATGTCTCTATAAAGGGGTATGAATCGGGGTGTCATTTCTTGCACTTCAGTGCTACTTAATGCATTTTACATTCATTTCCACTTAGCTGTTTACAGTGCATTATGGATCCAAATTAATTTCACAATTTTCATTGTGATTAGACTTCAGATTTTTGCATTTTTTTACAATAAAAAGTTGTAAAAACATTGCATTGGTTATTATTGGTTAACATTGCAGAGGTTATTTACACTAACTCCGCTCAACAATGTGTGATTGGAAAACAATACAAAAGATGGAGGTCAAATGAACAGTGGTGTAGATGTATTGTAGTTATTTTGTCGCAATTGACCCGAGTTCGAATCAGTCTTTTGCTGGGACTTTATTTTTTCTGCCTTTTCAAATCTCATATCACATCAGAAAGGCAACTATTTTCAATAAAAAATGAAGAAAACAATCGTAAAAGTAGGTATAGGGAGGGCTTTATTGTCCCAATAAGGTGGCATTCATTTAATAATTTGAATTATAATAATAGACTCCCACTTAATACACTATTATTGCATACTGTTTTCTAATTTACTGTAATAAAGTGCATATAATTTCCACTATTTGTAATAAGTAGTATGTATAAGCAGTATATCCTGCTATGTTAACAGTGAAAATAGAATCTATAGCATATTGCTAAGAAAATATGCCTAAAAACATACATTCAAAGAGGTGCCTACGTTATACCAAGAGCATCTATTCAAAACTGCCATGCAACTACCTAAAAATCTAGTTTAGAATGGCATTTTTAAAATCATTTTAAATAATACATTTCATTATATAATTTTAAGTAAACAATCCAAAACTATATGCACTCTTTATCATTATGTATAGAGTTACATTTGGTTATTAATCACTTTCTAAACATGACTCTTCATTAGATTTGTCTAAATGAAATGCTTCAAACAGTCATCCATGACCATCTGTCAAAAGCATGTTATGAATATAATCATGGTTATTGATATGGACGTTCTTCATGTATATGTTAAGAGGCCTGACTTCCCTCTTTCATTCATTTCCACTAATATCTCTATTTCTGCATATTGATATCATGAATAAGAGCGCACGCAACCCAAAGCCAGCTGTACGTGGATTTGTTTTAAGTATTTCAGCACATGCATAAATAAGACAGTTCTGCCAGCGTAGCACATGTCAAACGCATGTGCTTCGGGGTGTTATGTGATCAAAGTGCTTTGTGCAAGAAAGAGTGTTTTTTATGCACAACTAAAGTAAAATGATACGAGATGGATGAGTTTGACAAAAACAGTTATTATTCCTGGGTCTCTTATTTGATGTTTTCTGTGACTGCTAACTAGAATGCTAATTGAATTCAAGTTTTAATGGAGTGGGCCATTTTGAAGCACAAACTGCATGTGAGGAAGAATTCCTTTATTGTTTTCACAAAACTTGATTTAGTTTTTCCCCAGTAGTCTATACTCAGAAATCTTTCTGATCAATCTTATTGATTTTTGATTCATGGAAAATCATAACCTTTCTTCTGCTCTATGCTAAATGCTTGCGTAGCTGGCAAGCCTTGGCCTAGGCAGCAAGCCTGCTTAAAAAAAAAACCAAAAGAGGTAGTTTAATGAGAATGAGCCATCTCCTTCTCAAGTTACTCCGGGTATTTATAATCCCTGCAAAGGTCAGCAGGAAACAACAGGCTTAGAGGAAATCAGAGAAGGTGAGTTATTTTGCAATCAATGTGACTTATTATTTACCTCCTCCAATGAAAGCTCACTGGATGCTAGGCCCCACCATTTAGGTATTACTGACGTCTTAAATAGCCTAGCACTCTTTTAAGTTTAGCGGTGTCGAAGTACGGTTGTTAAGATCCTGCTACTGTAATCTCAACTAACATCCGCCCCACTTTTAATCCCAAAAAGATGCCTCTATCAGGGGAAAAATGGAAGCCATTGATTGACTTTACCGGATATATCTTGCCTAAGGTAATAGTTAAAACAGCAGCCTCATTTGCCTGCCACAAGAGCAACTGTTTAGTGATTTCTCCAGAATTTGTATATTGCATTTAAAAATCTTGTTACATGTAAACGGGTACGTGTCAGATTGTAGTGGCAATCAAACCGCTCAAGATGAGACAAGGAAAAATGGAGGCCATTACGAAAGCTTTTAAGACTACCGTGCTTTGATTCAGTCACAGCTGTTCTCATCATGAATAAAAGATTATTTGTTGACTGGATACCTAAAATCGTGCTTCCAGTCGAGAACAAAAGACAACAAGACTGATATAGTTTTTGTATTTTAATAAAAAAAGAAGTCTTTGGCAGATAAACAGGTTTGGCAATAAATAACACTTTGTATAATACATACTGTACAGTACAAATGCATGCACGCACTCACTCACACAAAATAAATTAAGCAATTGTTGGATTTATAACATGACAATGCTAGTGAGAGGAAGATCGTAGTTGCCCAAAATATAGTCTCTTTTCATGCTGGACATCTTATTAACGACTTTGAATCGGAGCGACCTCTGGCAGAGATCATCCTCTGATATACCATCAAAGAAAAAGTCCTCATTAAAGATTGGATTGCGGCTCTTCCTAATGACCGTGCTCCGCTGTTTCTGGACTTTTCCAGGCATGAGAGAGAGGCTGATGCTGCAGTTAATGCTTTTAGGGTCCACTGACAGAGCGTACAGGCCTTCCGCGCTTATGAGGCGGACACGCAGTCTCTGGTTTTCAGGACAGTACTCCGCTGACAGCCGCAAGGTCCCGTCCCTTCCTACAGGCACCAGATTCTCCTTCATCACCCTCTCCCGGTGCAGAACCAAGTCCATGGGGAAGATAGCCGGAGGAGCCAAGCAGAACCCACATGGGAGAGGTTCAATAAGGCCTTCAGATGCTCTCCTCATAACATTGGGGCTGTTGTCTGTGGAGCTACCCTCATCTGTCGATAGGGAGTTGTTTCTAGACATGGCAACCTTCCGGAGGTTGCGGTAGAGTAGTTTCTCATGGTTAAGTGCTTTGAGGAGAGAAGGTTTTGGTGGGCATCTGTTCAGGAGAGGAGAACTGAAAGGGGAGGACTCTGCTGAGGAAGTGGTATCGCTATCTAGAGTTCCCTGTCGGTGCAAAGTGAAGCCTTTTGGAGAAAGCCTAGAAGCGAGAGTGTTCAGGCTGAAGGAAGAAGGGGAGGATGAAGATGGCAACATGGGTGAAGCCGATTTGGAGCAAGTGCTTGATCTACTCCGGGGAAGAACCAAGGGGAGTCCAATCGAGTTGGGGTCATTGTGGAAGAGGGACTCCTTTCTCCTGGTGTGGGGGCTTTCAAGCAAGGTGCAAAAGCCGTAGCAGGTTTGAGCTTTGGCTAAGTGGGGCAGGGAAAGCGCAGCCTGGCTTTGAGGATCAGCATTGGTGGTTTCCTCATCGCTGCAGCCGTTGTCAAACGGCCCATCATCAACACTCTCCACCTGGATTATATGGTTATTGGGAAGCTCTCGGGTAACGACCTCCTTCTTTGGACTTCCTTTGTCACACAGAGACACTCGGATGCATGGAGTCGGCCTCCCCTGCTCCGTATTCTTGCCCTCTGCTGGGGTTGAGATCTTGGGGGGGATGCAGAACTCTGGAATAGTGTCCGGGGTAATGATGTTTGGACACAGCAAGACTTTCTTGGCTTTGTCAATGGATGACTTGTCTCCGAACATGATGTCACCGATTTTGAAGCTGTATTCCGTTATGGGAAGTGGCAGGTTGGTCCTCTCGACGGACACTCGGATCTTCTCTACCACCCACATTGGAATTCCTTTTGGACTCAGAGTGGAAACTCTGCAAAAGAGGAAGGTTCTGCAGTTATAAATACTGGTCCACTTAGTTTTATTCCAAAATTGTGCAAGAGTCAAAATATCAAAAGTTCTTTGAAGGCTGCTTACCTTGTGCACCTGGTTCTCCAGTGGAGTTCTGTTCAGAAATGGCTTTGTTCTACACACTGCATTAAACAGGGTCTTCACTCGAGACTCTCTAACCAGCAGGCTCAGACTTTCTCTCCTGTTAGACCAGCTTGTCTTTGTGACACATGTGAAGGGCTCTTGTCCTTTTATAGAGAGCGGCTCTGTGGGCGGGGAGAAGGGCTATTCGAACACACCCTCGAGTGGTAAGAGAGGGCTGCCCTTCTCACAAGGCTACTGGTTCCTATAGAAACTCTCAAGCCACGACACTTTAATCTAAGCAACCCAACACTGGCAAAGGTAAGGCCAGTGTGATAAGCAAATTGCAATGAAATCCAACACATTTGGCTGATAAAACAAAGTCATGTGTGCGTGTTTGACTTTCCATTACTCTGTGTGAGAATCGTGAAATTAGATGTGGGTTATAGGTTAGTGGTGATTTAAAATGCACATTCAAATGCCTCTGGCATTTTGGATGTAAAGACGTCAATACTGGATATACCAGTGACGGAATACAGCTTTTGATGTATCTAGGTCGGTAAATATAATGGTCTAAAGCAAATTTACTGAGCTTACAAACACTCATTTACAAGCTAGGTGCAATAATCTACAGTTACATAAAACTCTGTTGGAAAGGGGCCTGCTGAAGACAAGTTTTTGTTAATAATGAAATGTTTTTTGGCTTTTTTGCTATTTTTATTAAGTGAGATTCATATTGGCTGTTCTGTTGGTTAGTCTGAAACAACAGAAACATTTAAAAAGCAAAGATTAGTGACAACACTTTTTACATCAGGTGATACATTTTACACTGAACATGCTTAATACTGTACAATGTGTACAGTGATAAAAACACAATAAAATGCAGAAATATAAAAGAGTACTACCTTTGCGAGACATTGCTGGAATAACAAATACAGACATTTCAACGATGCCCTCTTGTGGCAGGATATATTCAACATTTAAACGTTGGATTTGCAGTATAGTTTTCTAATACTCAAATATTACACATCTCTGTGATATAATATTAGTCGTACTCCACCAAGTATTTCCTAAATACTTGTTTTGATAAAAAGTGTACAGGCTAGCATTAGGTTATGAAGCTTCACATGGGTGATTTACAGTATCTGTCTTCGACGTCATGCTTGATATTTATGTCTTTGTTGACTGTTAGCTCATGGTCAAAGTTCAAGGGGGTATTGCAGTAACCTTAGAGAATCAGAGAGGTGGAGAGTCGTAATGGTCCTAGAGTATGGTGATGCCTCACTGATGGTTTCTAAGAACTGTTGTGATCACATTGAGTAATATTTAAGGCCTTTAACAGCAGGAAAGGCTTACTCTAATGTTTGAAAAGCATGAAGTAAACAAGTGCTTCAATGCTGATAAAAGTTTTTAAACAGCACTTAGAAAGTAATTCAGAGATTATAAACAGCTGTGCAGGAAATAATTGCCTTATAAATAGGATTGTGTGATACACTGCAACAGATTTTCTTAAAATTACTGCACTTTAATTGAGTGAAGGTAGCACTGCATTAGCCCAAATGGGCATTTTGAAACTATTTTAACAAACTTTAACCAGTTGTAAAGTTAATCCATTTTAGTGCATCAATAAAATTGCTAATCTGTTCATTTTCGTGGTAAATTATAGCTATTTTATAGTTTTTGTGTGTGTGTATATATATATATATATATTTTTCTTCTTCTAAATGGGGTCCCTTACATTGAGCAGCAGCTGGTTTTAATGATTATCATGGGTTACCATGTAATGAACATCATGTGTTTAAGAGTCACCTTTAAATGCGACCTCAGAATACCACCCTGAGAACTACAGTATTTGACTATATAAAAAAAATCCCATTAGAGGACAAGAAGGCCCATAATTGCATTTCTGTATAACATGAAGAACAGGGCAAGCTTTAAACCCTGCAGTTTTCAGTGTGAACACTAGAGGTTAGCATTCTGTTAGTTATGTGACTAAAGCTTATCTGTCAAATGACACTTCGAGGTCATGGGGGCATGGAGATAAGCTGACTGCTGATGACTGTTCATGCATGCTTCTTTATTTACATTTCCTTTGTTATGGTTAATCCATAATATATTTAGCAAAAGAAACATAGCAGTAATAACAGAGTAGCCTACTATATATTGTCAGTATGTCTATGTGTATATGCCTACCTTTTCTAAAGGTGTCCTAATTTTAATCACTTAAGAAAAATTCTGTATTCAAATATTATAAAATATTGTAAATATAATATAAATGTTTATGCAATACAATAAATGTGTGTGTGTACAGTTAGATTTCACATGTAATTTTTATATAAATATTATATATAAATAGTTAATTTTTTTTAATTACTTAAATTTTAATTTCTTTGAATTTGTATATATTAAATTACATATGAAATTGAACTAGTAACATATATGTTGGGAATATGTTTGTGATTTTGGCCTGCAATTTCTATGTATGTATAGGTCATAATTGATTTAAACAATTTGAAATAATATGTTATATTTAATTTATATAGATATCTAATAAAATAAATATTAAAGCGCATGTCTGTGTGCATACTAATAATTTTTTTTTTTTACATTTAATTTGTTTAAATTTATCAAATATGTTATAATAAATATTAAATAAGTGTGTGTTTTTATTTAATGATTTTTAAAAAATATTATATGTTAAAATATTATAATAATTTTACAATAAATATTAAATAAGCCTTAAGAATGTCTGTTTTTTTACTTTATTATTATTATTATCATTTATATATATATATATATATATATATATATATATATATATATATATATAGAAATATATATAGACACA
>JAUCMR010000062.1:12060328-12073216 GCA_032357425.1 Enteromius argenteus
TATTATTATTATTATAATTTATATATATATATATATATATATATATATATATATATATATATATATATACATATATACATACACACACTTTTTTTTTTTTTACAGTTACTTACGATTATTATTTTTACATTTAAACAAATTAGACCTTTTGTGAGTACTACTCAAACACCTTTTAATTCTTTCTTTTTGCATTTGACAGTACATAACCTCTAATAATACATCTAATTTTCTGCTCTATTAGCCTCATTAGTAGTGCATGCATATTCATCATGTACACAAGCAGCAGTTCAAGCTTCATCACCACGACAACACTATCAGTTACAGCCACAGTTCCAGATGAGCTACAATGTGCACACACACACAGACACACACAAAGACCAACTGAAACCAAATCAGAGCTTATATATGACTGTACGCTTCAGGAGAAATACTCAATACATACTTCATAACGTCCCAGAACGGTCACTGCAATAAAGGTCACACTGTGTACAAGACAGACTGCAGACAGACGTCTGTTAAGTCTTGTGGGATCGGCCTATAAATGTTTGATGACAGCTCTCTCCGAGTATCACTAACATACGGAACCTGAGCATCTCTCTGAAAGAGACAATCGACTCCTAGTTGGGTTTTTACATTTAAGTAGTAAACGCAACCCTCAATTATTAAGTTAAATATTCTGCATATGCAAGTACATTATTTCAGGCTGACATAATATATATTGTCTCAGATATATCTAACCTCAGTAATGGAACCTACACACTGTAAAAACATGATTTATAAGGTTGCATAAATAAAGCTAATATTATTGCAGTATGTTTTACAAAACAACAATAAAAAATACTATTACTAATAATAATATTAATATTTCTTTCTACCAAAAAAAAAAAAAAAGTCAAATTTTGTACTTCAGTGTGTTACTTGCCATTTCAATGTAATTACAGTATGTGTAAAAATTACTAGCAATCTCTGAAGTGATCACTTCAGTGCAGATTAATGATATTTGTCTGGTTTTTGGACATTCTGAGAAAATCATGATCTACTAAAAAGAGAAATGAAAACAATTCTTTGCATTATTTCCACTGTAAGAGTGTATATTCTCTTTTTCTTTCTTATTTATTTATTTGTTTAAATATTGTGAAAAAATATTTTCTATAAATAAACTATATTGTACATTTTATGCATTTATTTAATTATCTGCTAAATAAAATATTTACATTTTTAATGTAATTTATAATATATATATATATATATATATATATTGTGCAGATGATAATACTGATAATTGTGTAAATATATTGTGTAAACTTTTTGATATATATTTTGTGTAAACTATTTGTATGTATATATATATATATATATATATATATATTTTTTTTTTTTTTTTTTTTTTTTTACTTTTTTTTTCTACAGATGCTGTGTGGATGTAGGTGTTTGCGCGTGTGTGTACATACATACAGCAAATTATACTGTATATTATATATTCGCACACACACATGCATTTTAATATCTTGATTTTATTATTACTATTCCTGCTCCTTGACTAGGCACATTTAAAGATCCAGGTTTAGAGATCAACACAAGTTCCGCTCACATACACACACTGATACATGCATGCACGTCTTTAGTTTAATATCTGGGTGTGTAACGCTGATAGTAGACAACGAATCGTTCAATAATCGCACTTGAGCTGAAGGACTTATCTCAACATCCTATCGCCTCTATGGGGGACCCTAGTAACAAGAGGGGCGGGGCTTCGTGTTCCAGAGGCAGGACCGCAGCTCAGCTCGCGCTGCCTCTAAATCAACTCAATCATCTCTCGCGCACGAGAGCGCGGGCTGCCTTTCAGGTAAGAAATCCTGATTTTCTCCTTCTTCTAATTTGCAAATGAGTCGTTTTGAGGCATCGCACGTGTAGTTCCTCTTTCGTTCGGAGTTCGAGCCGCTTTGGGGTTGATTTATGGTGGACGTGTTATGATGGAGCCGAATGAATGGGCGGTGTTGAGTCTCGCGCGGCGTGATGTTTGAATTCTGCAATCTGTCAGTGAATTTGAAGCCACTGATTTATTCTTTCTCGCATGTGAGCGGATTTACCGTGCATATTGATCATCTGTCATAAATTCGCCCGTTGTCATTTTTAATATGTTTGTCTCGTAAATTCAAGGGTAATTTTAGCTATTCTCTGTGCATGTAGAGTTGCTTGACATAGTTTACCTTTTCTGAATATATTGTTGGAAGTCACGCTGATTTTGGGTTGCATGAAGTCCCACGGCGTACTGACATCGAGGAACGGGGTCGCGTAGCCTCCCTCTCCCGAATGATGGATGGATATCTTTGTAAATGATATACGGCCTATTTTACATGCAAGGTGCCAACGCAAGCTGTTTGCAAATGACTTAAAATGTAGCGATGTGAAAGAATCTCTTTTTATATTCGGATCTATTCAGTGAACCGATTCACAAAACTGGTTTGAATGATTTGGTCCGAGCGCTACTTGAGTCAAGAACTCGGCGACTAACTGAACCCAGAACCGTGAATTTAGCTTAACGTTAGTGGTATTTTAATATTTAGGCTATGCTATATATTTACTGTACACATAAATACGAGTAGTATGTGAATCTTACGTTCTGTTCGAACTCAGTGCGTTTTCTTCGAATATGATCGAGTCGTAGTGAACCCAGTTAACTACTAGTTTAACAGAATGTTTGATTCGAACACGTTCGATTCATAATGAGTCGAAATTCCACGAGTGTGCTGATTGGGTGAGATGATTTTGGAGGGAACCCAGAATTAGACTGAGTTACTTGAATAACAGACATACATGCAAAATGACATCAAACGCTAAATACGCTTTTATTAAAGAGCATTTTAAAAATAATTGTAGTGCCGTTTGATGTAAATGCAATGTTTGGGATTTAAAAGGGTTTTTATTATCTATTTATTATATTTTTATTATAATCTAAATAAAGGGGGGGGTTAATCTTTTAGATGTCACAGACTCACAAATATGATTATCTTAATCATCATAAATTTAAAAGACAACTCTATGTGGAAAATTAAAATTATTTAAAAATAGTATTTAGTTTCTATTATGTTACATTGCCTTTTTTCTACTCACTACTGTACTGTTTTATTGATTGAATGTTAATTTATTTTTTTAAATAAATGTCTTTATTTAGTTTGATCTAATTTCTCAATTCTTTTAATTTTTTACACATTTTTCGCTTAATGTCCTCTAAACCGAAGTACAACAACGTAAACAAAAAATAAAATAACAATAAATAACATTAGTGATCATTTTTTTTTAAAGTCAAATCAAGCTTAATCTTAAAACCACCAATAGAGCTTAGTAAAGTTATTATCTACACGTTCACATATTCACGTTCACAATTTTTTTGAATTAAATAGGCCACGCCCTTAATATTATGTCAGCTTTTGGCAGCCATATTGAGTTCAAAATCAGCGTCTTTTCACATTGATGTTACATGTTGAGACTACGTGTAGGCTATGGCGAATTTATTAGGGGGAGAAAAAGTAGCCTAATTTGCAAAAGCAGTTGTTTTTTGTTTTTATGCTATATCCCTGATATAATGCGTGTCTTGAAGCTATAATGTCGTATCAAGAACATGGCTCTTGGTAATTTGCAGATTAATTGTACCTGCCATTACATTAAGCTGTCATATTAGCCCAGTAGCTACTTGATTGCAAGAGCATCATAACAAACATTGTTGTGACAAGCCAGGAAACCAATATATCACAAGACGATCCATTGAACTCTCACTACAAAATGCATTCTTGCCTACAACATAATGGAGTCATATTTGCTTTAGAGTTGCACGAACATCTGTTTTTCAGCAAGCAATATGAAAGCATCAAACGCTATATGCACTTTAATGGCAGTCTTGTCCACAGTTAATAGCCTGAAATGGATTATTGTCTTAGGTAATCACACATAAATGGATATATGGACTGTGTGGAAGTCATATCCATATATAATGCAGTTCAGGGTCTTTGAAAAAATCAGTGCAGTGTCACACCCCTTGGAATCCATACTGTACTTCAAAGACACACACAATGTATGAATGTACGTTACCACAGAGCAATGCATATCAGTATTTAAGAAACTGAACTCGCAAAGATGGGCATGTTGTCCTATTTGGCAAAATTGTTGTAAGCCAGCTCAATAGATCTATAGCTGCGATCAATAGAGTGAAAACCGAATGATTGAAAGCGCATTTCATTTCTTCATCACCATCATCTAATGCGTCACATGAGACAGGATGGCGCATGCATTGTGACTGTGACACAAATAATACGCACTTTGGCCTAGTTTTAAGAATCTGTTAACACTATCAATCAATCATGCCCTTATTGCTACCAGCTTAGTTGCTTTGTTAAAAAAACGATCTGGTTTGAGTTGACCTGAAATGCATTAACGCACAGTAAATTGCATTGAAAGGTTTGAATCTGTGTTAGATGATACACTGAGGGTGGCCGTCGGCACTATGCAAGGAAAAGGAAATTAGCACTGCTGTTTGACAGGAAAAAGGAATGTTTCTGTATGCGCTGGACTTTGTCACAGTCATATGAGGTCAAGCTGCTGACCTTTTAGCATTATATTTTGTTCTTAAGGAGATACATGAATTTTTATGATGGCACATGAGTCTATCTATCTATCTGTCTATCTATCTATACGATTATGATTGATATATAAATACTTATATATGAATGAGTTAAGCATTTATACAGCACTTTATTGTGTATTGCTATACACCGAAATATATATTAATGACTATATAATTGATCATAATTTCTGAATTTCTGAGTAACAATGGATTTGTTGACATATTATCTGATTTAAACAGTGTTTTTCTTTTTGGTAAATGATTCTTAAAGAAAAAAAAATGACCAAACTTTTATTTATATATTTGTTTGTTTGTATATTTAATTTTTTATGCTCATTTCTCTATTTTTACATTTAGATGACCTTTGCCATCATCTGGTGCTAACTAGATTAAGTTAATTTAATTTGTTAATTTTAATAACTTTTATTATTTGTAGAAAATCTGAAAATTATTATGCTTTTTTTTTTTTTTGTAAAAATGTAAAAATGATTAATTCAGTTAATTCAGTATTTTTACTTCATTTAGAAAATTATATTTGAATTTAAAAAACTGGAAAGAAATGAAAATTTGGCCATAGCATGAAATAATAATAATCAACTATAATTTTAATGTCAGTTCATCCATGAATGAGATTATTTCTGGGCACAACAGTCTAATTTGGTTGCATCCTTCTGATTCATGAAGTCTGACTGGTAAAAAGGCCTCTGGTACTCTGACTTGACTTGACACAAGAGAAAGCATGTGTGTTTTTGTGATAAAAGGGCACGATGGGAATTAAAATGCATGATTAATGGACAGAGAGCTTGATGGGAAAGGTTGTTGCTCATTATGTGTATTGATTATTTTCCTCTTTTTTCAGTAAAGATGTATTGAGCATCAGCCGTATCTTGGGGGAAAGTTTCTTGCTATTTAACCTATATCTCTCAAAATTGCTTTGTACAGTATGACCACTTTGTGTATCTAGAGTATATAATTCAATTGCATCCATATTCTTGCTGTAGGTTTGTCAAAAATGGTCAATTTGCCAAGTGAAATGTATGAAATCATGCTTGAAATTACTAGTTGGTCTTGCTCTTTGCATTAAACTGTTATAAAATTTGAAAAAAATGTTTCCATATCATCGGGAAGGAGAAAATACAGTTAACACCTGCTTTCCTCTGGCTGTATATCCCATATGTGAGGTTATAATTAGCTCTCGCTCTAAGTGTCACAATCTGGGATGCAGCTTTTTGCTTGCCAACTACATCTGATAAAATCTACGACACCAGTGACACCACATGCAGAGGACAAAACGAGAATAAAATGGAGGGGAATGGGAAGAAACAATCAGCTGAAAATGTAAATTCATGGCAGGAAGGCTGGCTTTGACTCTTGATGATCCAAAACGCAAATAAAGAGAATTATTTCAGGGAAGATGCCACAATTTCTGTGCTAGGGTTCAAGAATATCTCATGAGAATTGACTAATTGAGTAATAGTCCAACAACTGACCAGTCAAATGGTGAGGTAGATACAGTAGGAACCTATGAAATCAATTCAGTTTTATTTTTACCAAATTCTGTGTTTTCCATAAATGTTATGGATTCCATTTTAATGTTTGTTTTTTAATTGTAATAATCAAATAAATCTCAAATTAAATAAATAGATATTCATATTATTTATTTCATTTCATTTATTATATTTCATATTAAAAAATTGATATTTATTATTATTTTCTTTCTTATTATTATTTTCTTTCTTTCTATTCTGTGTTTGGTATTAACACATTTTCTGCTAAAATTAAATAAATTCTAGTAAATATTTTTTTTTTCTTTAAAAATAATGTTTAATATTTTCTTTTAGTAGATGTACTATCATTCCATTAAGTAATATATTTCTGTCACAGTTTCTTCAAGTTAAATCAAACTTTTATTTTGACGGGTTGCTGTCAATACCTTTCGATTTCCGTTATCATATGACAATTGAATAAGAAAAAGAATATGATATTTCTTCTCAGAAGAAATAGTAAAATGTTTCTTAAGTGTCTCTCAGGGCAGTTCTTGAGATTATGCTTATGTGTTCATGAGGTGGAGAAAGCTTAATATTCACAGGTTCCATATCGCATATGATTTAAATGTACTGATTATTGATTTATTCATCCAAAATTTGTCAAATTCTTTGACATTCTGTGTTATATAATAGATTTAATGTTAATGACTGAATTCAGCAATTCCGTCCCTGTTTTCTGCATTGCAGAAATCATAGGACCCTAGATATTGTAGTTTATCATTTTTTGTATTTCAATTTTTTGTTTTAATATTATAGATTGCTATTATCTGGACAAGTTACGCTAAACCTCCTTCTTCAAGTTAGTCCCCTTTAAAAGAATTGGCATACATGCATACATTCAAATGGTGTCGCTATTTTTGTCGCCGTTGTTGAATCACCATTAATGTTGAAATAAAGATACTTTCTCAAGTTAAAAATAGTCCAACTTTAAAAAAACACGTCTCAAGATTCCTTAATTATGTTCCAAACTGTTATGCTCTAACACTTTGTAAAGGCAAGAATGTGTTTTATGTAAACATGCCCTTATAAACTGGTCCAATCTGAGTGAAACTAGCATAGGCTATGCAAAAGAATCTACCATCTCGTTGATTTTGAAAATATTATGTTTTGTGAATCCCTAGTATTAGGATTTCTCGTGTTTCTTACTCTGATAGAAAAGCCTGAGCTAAAAACAGCTGTGTTTTGCTTATTTCCCAATATATATGGTGACCTCATGCTTTGAATTATGGGCAACTGATTAAAGAGAGCTTTCTGAATGCTAGAAATTGTTTGATTCATATAGTGGGTGTGATTCAATGATCAGGAGCTCAGAGAACTGTTGCATGAATGCGAAGTCTGAGCATTTCCTTTTAATCTGACTAACGAATTCTGTGGCGCCCCATTAATAATGTATTGATTGATTGCGACAAAGTACTGTGAAAGCAGCGCTTTCAAGATGCTGGAAAAACTCTTGGCAGTGACCAACTTGATTCTGAACTCCTCTGAAGCTGGTATGAAGTAATATGATTGGGTAATTAATGTGAGTCATATCAGCTTACCTCTTATACATTCTCCCTATGTATTTTCACAGAGAGTGTATAGGCTAATTAAAATCATGCTTTCTGAATGTGTTTCTCTTTTTTTGGTTGGATCACGGGCCAGCTTTTAAGGAGGTCATTATCAGTTGGCTTTGGATTACATTGGGCCATTATGAAATTTGGGCTGTGTTCCAAATTAAAATAGTGAAAAGGCGGGAGATTGTTGTTTGACTGTTGTGGATGGTTGGCTAATCTGGCTATATGCATTTTAAGATTGAACTAATACTCTCAAATAGCCCTGTAGGCTTTTGGCATTAGCGAGGTGCTAATAATGTTGTGATGCCCTAACAATATGCCATGTGGTAAAGGATATCAGTCCAGGATTAAAACCAATCGCTTATAGTTTGTTGGTATAGTTCATCCAAAAAATGGAGACACTGGTCACCAAAATCCCACTTCTTGCATGTTTTATGTGTGATTGTGATGCCCATATTTGAGATGTTTTTGAGTAAGTTAGTAAGTATTGCTTCAGAACATACAGTTCCTGAATCCTAAAAATATGTTTGTGCTTTTTTTGTCCTTTATGGACATTGACAGTCATATGGAAAAGAGCAGCTTGAACATTCTGCAAAATATCTCCATGTATGTTTGATAGAAAAACACATAAATAAAAAAAATGCTCAATAAAATATTTCCAAAATTCCTGTTTAAATATTCCATAGTATTGTTGTTTGGGAAACTGGAAAAATACTGGTGGTAGACCAATACAGTTGGCAGCCAAACCCAAATAGTTTCTGTTGGGTGACTTTTGCGTAGCTGATTTCTGAGGCTTTGGATTCTAATGTTTATTGCACATGGTTCATTAGGCTAATTGAATAAAATGTGCTCACTTCACTTATGGAATTGATTCTGAGTAATTATTTTGCATCTTAATGAGCTGTGGTTGATTTGCTTGGTTTAGTATCAGTTTAGTTTGATGTGTTTTGGGTTGGTTAATTAATGTTTTTACCATATTAAGACAACACATTCAAAATACTACAGTTCTGAACTGAGCCTACTGAGCTAATAAAGCTTTGTGTTGTCTGCACAATAAGCCTAGTCATTATACTATGGATGAAGAGATAAAGTTTCTTGTAAGTTAGTTTAACAGGGTAATGGTTGCCCAGTTTAATGTTATTCATTGAAATAGCTGGTAACTAAACGATAAGCTGTCTTGTATTAACTAGAGCGACTCCCCCCTTTGCCTCTGCAAATCAATTAGCAAGTGCTTTCCCTCTTGTTGTTGCAGTTGTTTCATCTCCAAGAATAACAGGCTTGGATAGAATTCCTCAGGAAATGTTTAGTCGATGGACCAGGAGACAAAAAGGTTCATGGCTCATTGTCAGTGGAGAAAATCAGTGTAGAGTTTGTCCAGACATGAGCGTGAACCTGTGGATGGTTTTTTTATGGCTGCACTGTTTATTTTAGTTAAACCTTTGGGTTCTCCATCCCATTGGTAGGCTATGTTACCCAGCAAACATCATACTGGTCTATGATGATATTTTTGCTCCACATCCCCAGGTTACATTTTATAACAGAATCTTTGAATTTTACTGAATAGGCAAAAACACTTTCTGTAAAATATCACCTTTTGAGTTTCACAGTAAAAAGAAAGACATGGAATGGTATGGGGGTGAGTAAGTGATGACAGAATTTTCATTTATAGGTGAACAGAAAAGCAAAATGTACATAACATTCTTTCTTAACAACTTTATTTCAGGGGAATAACATAATCTCTTAAAGAATACTAGCCATTAACAACCATAAAGTTTGTAACCAGACTGTTTTGTGTCATCATTGTGACTTCCATAATATGAAAAAAAAAAAAAAAGTTTTTTTGTTTCTGGATCTGGGATCATTTCATTTGTGTTGCTGTCTATGGAGGGTCGGATGGCTCTATGATATCATCAAAAATATTTTAATTTGTGTTACGAAGATGAACGAAGGTCTTATGGCTTTGGAACGACACGAGGATGAGTAATTAATGACAGAATTTTCATTTTTGGGTGAACTAACTCTTTAACTATCACTTTTGCCTCAAGAATCTCCTAGTTCGCTGTTTAGGTAGTTATATTTAGCAATTGGGTAAGATTAGGGATATAGCCTAGCTACATCCCTAATCTTAGCCTACGGGGCAGTCGTGGCCTAATGGATAGGGAGTTGGGCTTGTAACCCAAAGGTTGTGGGTTTGAGTCCCAAGTCCGGCAGGGATTGTGGGTTGTGGGAGTGAATTCCCAGCACTCTCTCCACCTTCAATACCACGACTGAGGTGAGACCCTTGAGCAAGGCACCGTTCCCCCAACTGCTCCCCGGGCGCCGCTCCGGGTGTGTGTGTGTGTGTGTGTGGTTGTTCACTTCTCACTGCTGTGTATGTGTACGTTGGATGGGTTAAAAGCAGGGCACAAATTCCAAGTATGGGTCACCATACCTGGCCACAAGTCACTCCACTTTCACTTATAATATGGTCATGCACAATATGTGATTTATAAGTACTAATAAAGGGCCAATATGTTACATTAATAATAGGTGTGCTAATAAGCAACTAGTTAATAATGAGAATTGGAATATCTAATATTAATCAGTAATATTATAGCCTATTTCTCACACTTAAATCAAATCTCCATGATGAATAAAGTCATCCCTTACTATATTTTTTATTGGATATTCAGTGTCACTCCACATTATGGAAGTTATATTTATTGTGAATCATGTTGTCTTTAACACAAAGTTAATTTATGAGCCCCATCAATGATTTTAATTGCAAGGATCAGTGTTGACTATGATTGGAGCAGTTAAAATTAGCTCTTTCATTCACAGGCCAGCAGATAAAAGGAAGAAATGTAGTGCTGTATCTTTTGTTCCCAGTGAGGCTGTTTGGCTTGAATAGAGGAACGTTAATCGGGCTTGTCCATGTGAGCAGTCCTCATTGAATGGTTCTTGTCTGGCCGGGTCCTGCTTGTAAAGGTCTTGGGTGTGGATTGTGTTATTGTCAGCTCTGGTACTCTGTGGATTTGTAGTGTACGGTAGCGGAGGACAATGTGGTATTGTGTATTAAGGTCTATTTTGCATGAGTACGTCAAGTGCAATCTATGAAAATTGCGCTAATGAATAAATAATGCCGGAAAGTGTGGTATGCTAGCGTATTTACAGCACTATACTCTAAACTCATTAGTTGCATACCAGCTCTCATCAAAGTCAAGATGACAGAATGTTTCCCACGAGTGCTTATGCAGTTCTAGAACCACACCTCCACTCATTTTGCCGTTCTTTCCCAGTGTTTTTCCAGACGAACTAAACTCGGCAGAAGTGTGAGGCACTGGGGGGGGTTCTATGGGTCTCATTGTTGGAATGGTTCTCTCCCCCTCATTCACATTTTCCAGCTCTCAACTCATTTCCTCTCACCTCTCCTCACAGTCGGAGGACACTCAGAGGGGGCTCATTCAGGATCGGAAGTAAGCTAAATAAAAGGGAAGACCAACAGAGTGTGTCCGAATGTTCGGGCGTTGTTCTGTGATTAGACGGGACTCTATCTGTAGCTGTGTTGTGGATCTGTTGCTGGGTTACTGCTCAGGGAGCATGGGGTGTTGGGAAATGGGTCGGTCATGGAAGTCATTGTTTGGTCAACTTTGGAAGGTTTGTACAGTTGCCAGGAGTTTTACCCTGGAGACTTGTTGTTAGAAGATTGTTGCTGTTAAAGTTTGACAGATGTTGATTATAATAAGGATCGAGGTGATTGCAGAGAACATGTTGTTGATTGCAAAAGTGGATAAAGATTTATATGTGCTCATGACTCATGTGGACTTCAAGGTGGAAATCAGCTCTTTGACTGAAGGTCTTGCAGCCTACTTGTTTCTCTTGGTTAAACGTGTTAACTATAACCACTGACAGCTTGACTGAATCGATATATCAAATGTGGTTTGGATAAGGAGCCAACCACAGTTTTCTTTGGTTTATATAGAAAGGAGGTTTAGAATTACTGCACCACAAGCTGCACCATGCAGAATTGCAAAAATAACCAGATTTCTACATTTTTCTGGAGAAATATAACTCCACAACATGATTCTGTTCAAGCATCATTAAAGGGATTGGCCTAGTTCACCCAAAAATTCTGACATTCATCCTCATGTTAGTCCAAACCCATAAGAGCTTTGGAACACAAATTAAGATATTTTTGATCAAATCGGAGAGCTTTCTGGCCCTGGATAGACAGCAACACAACTACTATGTTCAAGGCTCAGAAAAGGCTCACATGAGTGCAATTTTTCTCCAAAAAATTGATTACAAATGAACAGTTCTATAAACAAAAAGTTAAACTTACGTTTTAGACACCAAATTACCTGTTTTTGCTCTATTTCGCCAACAAAAATTGTTACAAACCCAGGCAAAGCACTGTTTTGCATCTCTGAGTAACATGACACTGTCTCGTTCCAGAATTAATCAACTGTTTGAATGACTAATTTCAGTTGCAATCGCAATGCTGGCGTCTATTGGCAGTTTTAATTTCACATTTTGATTTTTCTGTTGTTTTATGCTTCAGATCATTTTAAATATCAGTATTTAACGTTTTATGCTTAGTGTATCAAAACAATATTTATACATTTGTAATTGCAGTTAAATGCGTTCATGTCTTGCATTAAACAGTGTGTAAATACATCTAAATGCCACTTCAGATGCAGCCTCTTGTGTTGATTTAATTTGCTTGGTAACAGCTCAAATGTCTTATTATTCTAATGCACTGATTAAATGTAAGTATTCAGCTTATAATGGATTCTTTTAGAAAAAATGCCTTTATAAAGGTAAAAATTACATGTAATATATATTAAAAATATATATATTATTCATGTTTAATCATTTTAGACACTTGATTTTACTGAAGGCTACCAGGATAATTATAACTTGAGTTTTTTAAATTCATAAACATAAACAAACTACATAATCACTGATCATTCACTGCAACATTTAATCTGATTATTACCTTGAAAAAAAAAGTATGCTACTACTGGCCACTGACTTGGTTTTAAACCTATGTTGTTATCCAATTTAGGAGCCCTAAAACATCTTAAAATGCATGCATTTTGGGGAGAAACAGTCTCCATTTCGGGACCTTGGTATTTAGAGAAACCTGTGAACAGCCCTACGTACAGTCATTAAAAAAATAATAATA
>JAUCMR010000062.1:12073316-12091035 GCA_032357425.1 Enteromius argenteus
AATACGGTGGCCACAATGGAAACCAAAACTTGCGTGTTTGGAACCGATGATCGGAATCGAAAACAAATTTTATAAACAATTCCAATGGCATCGTTATTTTTTTAACGGTTCCAAGTTGGAACCGGTTCTCGATGCCCAACCCTACTTATGATTTATGGTCATTTTCCAAATCACAGTGATCATCCCTATCCCCTTGTTAGTGGAGACTTGAGTGAGCAGAGCACGTGCATGCCATTATTTAATCGTTTGCAATGCACTTGTCAAAGGGAGCGATGTAATTTCCTCATTATCTTCAGCTGGGATGTTCCTGATTTGGAACATGACCATGAATCATACGATACGTGATGTGCAAATCTTTACACCTCTACAAAGACAAGCTTTATGGGTGTGAGAATTCTGTATTTTCTCACCTTCAAGCAGTTCCAAACCTCTATGCATTTCTTTGTTCGGCCAAACACAAAGGAAAAATTGCTGAAAAAAGTTTGTAACCAGGCTGTTTTAAGTTACCATTGATTTCCGTAGGATTTTTTTTTCTGCCATGAAAATCAATGGTAACCAAAACAGCCTGGTTACAAACTTTCTTCAAAATATCTTTCGTATATGAATAGAAATTCATATTCTTATTATTCTTATTTTTGGGTGAACTATTCCTTTAAATAGTGTGGGATGAGTAACAATGCTGAAGTTCCAAACATTTCAACATCTTCCATTGTGTTGTTAAATGGTTAGCCCAGTCCCAAACTCACACCATTGATTGACACATCAGACCACTTAATCAAATGCAGCAATGTTTGATAGAAGCACAGAAGACAGTGTTTACACTATTCAGGAATATAGCAGTCATATTTGTCTCTGCACTTGGATTGGATGGGTGTATTGCTTTGTTTTTGTTTTATTTAATTTTAGATTGCTTTCTAGATTTCATATTCCCAGATGTAGCCTTTCTTATGCAGTGAAGATGAATAAAGCTGCCATGATAGACACGTTCTGTCAGATGTTTTCTTTCATTTCTTCACTTTTTTCATTTCTTGTTTGTCACAAAATATAAGCCATTCAGTGTTTTGCTATAAAAATATTTTGCAGTAATTTCACACTAAGGTGCATTTATTAGGTAGTATTGAATTGAGTCAAGCCGTTTACTCTGTTTACCCCTGACCTTGTCGTTCCCAGGAGAAAGACAGCAATTACAAATATTGGCCCTGGTGAACTGTTTTGACCTGTGGGTCAATTCTTTGTACAGCCTTTGTGACCTTAGCCCAGAGGTCAGAGGATGCATGCTGGTAGTATAGACAAGAAAAAGATACACACTCTTGGGGTTTTATTGATGGATTTTAAGAGCACAGCTTGTATGATTACTCATATGTTGAGGAGACTCTGGTAAATGGCTTGGACAAAAAGTGTTTACATGTCGTCCTTTCATTACTTTTCTGTGGGAGACCATGTGATACTGTCTCACGCACACTGGGGCATTATGGAAAAGGGCAGTGGTTGATTCCCCCAGGCTACTGTTCACACAGTGTGGAAATGAACTCTGGGAAAGAGAAACCTCAGTGAATCTGAAGCTTCTGTTGAGCGAAGCTTGTAAAGTTGTAAACATGTTTGCATTTCAAAAGGATTAATTGGTTAGCCATAGTGTTCACAGTTTTGATTAACTAACCTCCTGTATAAAACCTGCTTGCTTAAAGTGGTCCTATTAAACTTTTTCATGTAAATATGTATGTTACTGTGAAAATGTTTTTATAAATTGTTGACAGCAGAATACTGGACAATGTAATCTGCAAAATTTACACTTCAAGGAATAGTTCACCCAAAAATGAAAATGATCCTGTCTTTTACTCACCTTTGAAGCATCCTAGGTGTATGTGACTTTCTTCTTTCAGACGAATCCAATCAAAATTGTCCAGACTCCTCCAAGCCTTTGAATGGGTTTAAATGGGTGATAGCCGTTACACTTCGGAAGACGTGAAATAACATCCGCGTATTCGTAATAAAACATCCCTCGCACAGCTCCAGTGGGGTGAATAAAGTCCTCCTGTAGTGAATCCAACGCGTGATGCATACATCCGCCAGGACTGCTTCCGGTTTCAACAATCAGCAGATGTGAGAGAAAAGTGCTTATTAAGGCTGAAATATGGAGATTTATCGTACAAAAACGTATGGATTCGCTACAGGAGGACTTTATTCACCCCAAGAGCCGTGTGAGGGAGGTTTTATTACGAATAGGCACACATTATTTCACGTCTTCCGAAGTGTAACGGCTATCACCCATTTAAACCCATTCAAAGGCTTGGAGGGGTCTGGACAATTTTTATTATAACTTGCTGCTTTGGTTAGTTTGTCAGAAATTACATAGTGCAGCTTTAACTGACCTAGAAACCACATGCCACATCCACTCTGTATCACCCAGCATCCCTCAGCTCCTTCTGTTCTCTCCAGCTAAGAGTGAGCGTGCCCACTGTACTTTTGGCAGTGTCACCATGACTCCAGTCCATTAAGAGAATTAGCATGGGGCTCTCCCGAGGCAGTGCTGGATAGGATTGCCCCACCAATCAGCACACAGGCAGCCCCACTTGGCAGCCCGTCCCCTCTGGAGTCGTAGGTTAATGACAGGGCTGCTTAAGAGATTGCTCACTGCACAGCTCATTCATAATGAAGCGGAGAGAAGAAACTGCACGATAAATCGATCTGGTGCCGATGGGTGTCTCTGTTTTTCCTGCGGAGACATTGATTCTGGTATACTGAAGATTTTTAATCAGCATTTACGGCTAAATGAATGGCCACCGTAGCTGGAACATTTATTCTCGTAGATACTCGTAGCTGTGATTTTTGAATGATTCGATGAAAAGGAATAAGAACTCACTGGTAAGCACATCTAAAGATCTTCTTTAAGAGAATCACGTGCAGTTATCACCTTGTGGGTGTCTAGTGAAGATGTCGTGCCTGTTCTCTGTTTACTGGTGGGAATTCTGCTGTGCTCTGCTGAGCTTTTCTGTGACAAGTTGCTGACCCAGCAACAACAGCAGCAACCTCTCTTCCTCCGCTTCTCTTTCTGCTGTTCACTGTACTCCACTTGCCTACTTCCTTTCCATTCCTGTCTTGGAATGGTTTCACAGCTTTTCTTTTTCCCTTGATTTCTCTGTCACATCCTATCATAACGCATGTCTTCCAATTTCCTTTACTTATCCTTGCCCTTTCTATCCATTCCTATTCTATCCTTGGTGATTTTACATCTATTCCTATTTCTTTGCCTGTCCTATTGCATCTCTATTTCTTCATATCCTATCCTATCCCGTCCTGTCCTCTTCTATCATTTGTATCCCTATTTGTATACCTATCCTATCCTATCCTATCCTATCCCAAAGACTTTATAATACCAAGACGTGTCACTCGTATAGTTTTGAATGGGGGGAAAATGCAAAGCTCAGTATGGCCGCTTTATCGCCTTCTGAGCAAAGGAGACAATCACTAATCGGTAAAGTCAGCTCATCACTGCAGCTGCCGTTAGAAGTCCCGGTTGCTATAGAAACAGTCAACGCTCTGAGACGTACTGTACTCTTAGGACAACGCATGCGCACTGGCTGGTCTAGCCTGAGAAATAAGCTTTTTAACGCTATTTGAGAAAAATAAACAATATTTCTGATACCGTTGTTGGCAGATTTTTTTTGTCACTTAAAATATGTAATTTAATTGTAAGTTTTATGAACAGTTCTAGAGAATATGATTTCTCTGATATGATATATTTCTCTATTCGAAGAGATAGGCGCTGCACTTAGATGCCCAAGAGGTGTTTCAAAGATGGCTGCTGAGTGACATGACTTGCCTTAAAGGGGCTTCGCCTTTCCTATCCTATCCTATCCTGTCTTGTCCTGTTCTGTCTTGTCCTATGTTTTCGTATCACTTCTTGTTTCTTTACTCATCCTATTCTTTTTAAATTTTTTCACATCCCCTTTTCTTTGCCTTTCCTGTTCAATAGTGTCTTATCTTTTTGCATCCTTTTTCTTTGCCTTCTCCTGTCCAATCCTATCCTATGCTTTCACTTCCCTTCCTGTTTCTTTGCCCATCCTATCCTTTCATATCCTTCCCATCCCATTTTTTCATATCATAAGTTACCTGATCCTATGCTTTCACATCCCTTCTGATTTCTTTGGCTGTTCTACCCTCTCATTTTTGCAATGTTCAACCCTTTCATATTTTCTCACATCCTTTTTTTCTTTGCCTTTTCTTTTTAATCCTATCATATGCTGCTATCGCTTCTGTTTCTTTGCATTCCCTTCTTTTCATCCCTTTTCCTTCTATCCTGTCGGCTAGGATCCTATTTTCAAAATGAACTAGCTGGTTGCCTAAATGGCCAGTCAACTTATCAATTTTTTGGTACCTCTGTATAAATGGTTCAATGTTTCAGTTTCAAGATTTTTTTTAGATGTGGATTGATTTGAGGTTCACCCCATCAGACATGTTTCAAAGGAGCTGTTTGGAAGGGTCTTCATGTTTAAAAACAGGTAGATGGAGAGCAACAGAACATAATACAAATGCAAATATCTGCTTTAAAGCGAAAATTATAACTTTTATGAGAGGTTTTTACCATGACTACTGTTAAACTAGTCTACTAATATCAAAGTAGTTAACCTTACTAATTCACAAGTCTTCTGTTGGATGACTTAGTGACTAGCTGACCGTTGTGACCCATCAGACACACACACAGCTTAAAGAGAGAGAGCGAAAGAGAAAGGACTTGTATTGTGTTAGCACAATGCATAATCATTGACCTTGTCTTAAGGTCACACACAGGTTTTGTTCCCTCTGAAGATAGCAGTGAATGATATGCCAGCTTTAATATGAGAAGTACATGTGGTGGCTTGCTTTACAACTCTCGGGTCGGGGTGTTTATAGCATGTGTGTGTGTTTTCTGATGTGTCTGCAGTGTGGACAATCTCACTGCGGGGCCTGTTTAATTCTGCACATGAGCTTTTTCATTACCCTCAACTTTAACTGTCCATTGCTGGAGCAATTAGCAGCCCGATATGGTTCATATGAGAGGGGGAAGAAAACATAACGCCAGGATCTCTAAGGAATCTTATCTCCACTGTGTACTTATGATTATTTTGTCCTCTAAGAGATAAAGACATCATGCTTCTGAACAAGAATAGCTGGAGACAGCTGCTCGGTTCTCCAGGTGTCTACGCACAGAGCTGTTTGCGCTCTTAATGAAGAACAGGGTGGAGGACATTTATCAGGATAGTGGGACGACCACAGAGCAGTGATGAGTGAGCTGCCTTTGAGGTGCTTTTGTATCGGGTAGAAAGGCACTATATCGTATTACTGTGTACTCAATAGCTGTATCCAGTCTCCTGTGTTCATTTACCTGATTGTTACCGGCTTACACAATGTTATTCTGCTAAATACATATAATAAAATGATCTTTTGACAAGCCACAAAGTATTTATATAATATCATATTTAGCAGATTCCTGTCTTAGAAACACTATGAAGGGTTATCTATCACATCATTTCTGCTTTTTTCTTTTTGAAAAATGCCAAAAGTATCAAGGATATTTTCAGGCTGAAATTTCATTTCCAATTTAAATTTGAGAAGAGTAAGCAAATCTGTGCCGACCCTCTGCATCTCCAAGCCGGAATGCTGCATGAAATTTAAACAATTCAAACGGGTGCAATCAAACAAATATGCTAAATCCCAATTTGCATAATATCCATCCTATATAGTGTACAAGATTAGGATTAGCATATCCCAAGTCACGTTTTAAAAGACGTTTCTGGGCTGGTGTACTATTTCTGGTGGATTTTTAAAGTATGCATCCGTGCATGCGTTTTTGGTTATTACCCATAATTCCTTGTGCCTATACAAGATGTTGGTTTGCGACCGTTCTATTTTGGGTATCAAGGCTCATTTTGTGTGTAAAACTACATATATTGCTGTCTGCATACATAATGAAGTATTTAGGCCTAGTGTGGTACTTCAGCTATTATCCTGTCTTGTTAGCGTGACACAATTCAGCTTTATTTGCAACCAGTATACTTTTTTATTTTTCCCTCTGTGGCTTTACATTTTGTGTCAGACTGTTTTTCACCCTTGTGTTTAATATATAATACTCTGCTCATTAAAGTGCACCGTATTCATGCACTGCCTCATTATATAAAATACGAACAGAGTGTTGGCCCCTTGAGAGCTTTGCTCATGAATGCTGGGTAAAGGGTGTCTTTTATTAATGGTAGAGGAACACAAGGTGCTGTGATTCACTGAGGCAAATGAGTCCGTTAATATCAGTTGCAGATAAATAGACGGTCAGAAAAGGACATAAGTACTAACACGTACCAAAGCAGCAGCCAAAATGAGCAGAAATACAGTTTTGAAAGTAATGGGTGGAGAGAGATGTGGTGCAGACGGTCTTGTGTTGTAGACAAAAGAATGGGTCACATGCTCAGGGGTTCATATAATGCTATAATGCACAAGAGAAAGATATGGGAAATGTAGACAGGTGTGGCTTGCCATTGGTAATGGAGTGGCACGAGCTTAGACATGATTCAGTGGTTATCCCGCTCCACCTGCATCCAACTTGAAGTCATGGAAAACAAAGGGATGATGGTGAATGGATGTGGTGACCTGGTGTTGCAATTAGATGGATCTTGAATACACACATTTCGAGTACTGGTTAGTCTCAGCACTCCTGCAGACTGATGATTGGATTGAAAACAGTCAAGAATGGAAAGAGCTGTCCAAAATTTGCAAGCTTCAATCTAATTGACTGAATAGCCACAATTTCTTGTGTACGTGTTTTTAACAGTTTTTAGCTTAATTTTTAGATGACCTTGTCATTATCTAATGGCATATGCACATCAAAAGCAAATATGTGCATCATGTTACGCACTCTTGAATACTCGTGGGATGTTTTTTGCATCATTTGCGCAGATTAAACCATCATAATGCTCTCCTCTATTTAATGATAAAACCAGATGTGTCAAGAAGCTCTTTGCTTATTAGCTTGCACAACAATGTGTCAGGCGATGTGCAGCAATCATGTCACACAATTCATGTCATTTGTATTGCGCGGCACCCATCTATTCGTGTCTTTGCATTGACTTTGTATGTAATATTTTCGTGCAAATAATTCAGTTTGCTTCTGGAGTGCACATACAATAATATTTACTTAATCTGTAGAAAATACTAAAAAATAATAACAGCTTAACAGTAAAACTGAAAAAAAAAATTTTTTCAATACTATAGATTATAGTGCTGTAAAATGTACTTATTTAAAACAGTTCGATTTAGTGTTTTATATGCATTTAAGATTTATTTATCAATTTAAGATTTAAATCATCATCTACTACCAGTTTTAAATGGACAGTGATAGATTATAGCATTTTATGGCATTTTTTTTTCTTTATTATATCATTGGCAGTCAGTCAGAATTCACCTTTGAAGACAGCTTTGAAGACCTGGCTATGTTTAATTGTAGTATACTTATAATATACAGGACAGAATTGTGAATTGGTGTAATGATATGGCCTTGGTCTAAATGGGATTTTATATATATATATATATATATATATATATTTTTTTTTTTATTTTATTTTATTTTTTTTTTTTTTTAATGTATTTTAATTTTTTAATGCATTTAAGTTCTGAAAATATTAAATTAACCGATAATCAATAAATGGCCGATATTAAAATAATTCTGTTTTTCATATTGCCAGAATTTTAATACTGATGCATACCAAAAATATTTTGTAGGAGTGTAGGATTTAATTTTGTCCTTCAGGTATAAAGAATTGGATTGCGAAAAGTTGGCATTATGTATCAAAATGGGATCAGGTGTTTTGAAAGGGGTTATTCTTTGAAAAAATGTAAACTAATGATTGGTAACATTTTAAACATTTCTTTCATGTTGACGTTTCACAAAGCAAATTCTGTGCACTGTGTGTAATAGATCAGACTTCATTCCAATAGTCACATATCTCAGAGTTCTGGTTCATAATAGTGCATTATTTGTATTGTTCCACAGAAAATATTTTATGCGCTGCATGCATTTTTAAAGATCCTATCATAAGTGCCACGAGCTGAAACTCTGAATCCATGTCTCATTTGCCAGCTCCCATATTATTCCTTTTCAAAAGAGGCTATGCAAATGTTGAATGATAAAAAGGTATACGGAATTGTTAAATCTGAAGGAATATCTAATAGGGAATGTTGCTGAGGCGTTGAGGTGATTTATCCAGACAGGAATGTTTGGATTGGTGTCCTTTCCACGCAACACTAAGCACTGAATCTCCCCATTAAAGTGACCATGCATTTACCTGTTATCAGTCTTACAGTCACAGCTAGAGTTCATTTCCTTGTCACTGATCCCAAATCAGCGCTACAGGCAGGACAACAGATGCATTGATTTAATGACCGTCAGTATCACTGCAAGTGAACCGCCAACCGGGGAAGAGCTAATCTCGGCGATGGAAATATGTGCAGTATTTACAATTTGATTTGATTTCTCCGTTGCCAGGGGAGGAAGGCTGTAGTGAATTATGAGGCCGTCATGCCAGCGGAGGCGCGTTGGATTAATCCACAGGGGGTTTGGCGGGGGCTCGAGTTGCTAAATTGTGCATTGTTTGATGAGAAGCCAGATTCGGGTAAAACTCCTCAGGGTTGTCTTGACGGTATGGAGTGCAACAGTCTGGTTCCAGCAGTAAAAACATATTTATTTTCTACAGGGAACAATTGATTTTTAATGATTACATACTTACAAACCTCTAAAGACAGACCTACTGTGAGATCCAAGCTTGTTAATCGTTCGTATATGGTTTAGTTTAAGCCAATAGTTTTAACTAGTTTTAAATAGTGCTGTCAAACAATTATTCACATCCAAAATAAACGTTTTTCTTTAGATAATATATGTGTGTGTACTGTGTATATTTATTATGTAGTATATATAAATACACACACATGCATGTATATATTTAAGAAAAATACGTTATGTTTATTCATTTAAAATATTTATATATAATATCAAGTATATAAAAATATACATGGAAACACATACATATTTTTTAAAATATATACTGTATGTTTTATATATATATATATATATATATATATATACACACACACACACACAATAAATATACACAGTATACACACGTGTATAGTGTAAAGAAAAAAAAAATGAATTGTAATTCTGTACAAAAATTGTGGCACAAAAAAGCTTGCAAAAGGCTGTTAGGTAGTGAGCTAAGCTTAGAGACTAATTTAATTACTACTCTTCCCATCAACCCCCACTGTATAGAAGAGCATCACTAATCATTCAGAATCCTTTGAGGGGGTGGGGTGGGTAGGAGTGGTCCTTTTTCAGTCGGAAGTGCAGCATAGTGCGCACTGTACTTTAATTTTCCAGGGAATCTTCGCAGACGGGATTAGATGGCTTTTTTCCAGAAGGTTCTGTCCTAACCCAGTGACCTCTAAACTGTGCTTGGCGGCAGCTGCCTTGCAGATGTGCAGACAAACTTAGCTTTACTCAGCTTCGGCAAGTAAAACGTACAGTACTAATAGAGCAGTCGTAATGGATTATAACAGTGGAATTGAATTGATTCAGGGTTTGTTTTGTTTGTTTAGGTCTTTTCCTCTTAATAACTAATTTAAATGAATATTTGTGCTTAGGTGCTAAGCTAAATTGCTTGGAATACGTGTCCTTTTGAACATGAACATCTGTGTTATTGTATAGAGTGCATCTGTAGATTTGTGTATCAGATGGCGGTTACTTGTAACTCTAACTGAATACTGTGCAATGCTACACCGATTTTTATTGAAATGGAATGTTTTGGGATTCCATTAGTAATTTGTCTTTTGTCATTTAGATAATGGAGTCCCTCCCTTGACAGATGTTATCCAGACAGACCCTTCACAGATCATGTCATGCAATCATAGAAGTGCTAGTATCTAAACTATCCCATAAATCAATTTGAATTGTGGTATCTTAATGATTCTTAGCGGCTAGCACGTATTTTGCATTTAAGTTCTGGCATATTAGTGGTGACAGTCATTAATTATCACTGATTTGAACTCTGATATCTTAATGAATTCAACAGGCTAACTATCGCTGATTTTAATGTCTCAATGAATACAATCATCAGTATCACTTAATTAATTAATCTTAATGATTTTAATCTCAGATTGTAAATGTGAAATTCTAAAATTTCAATTACAATCCACTTTGCATTTAAACTCTGACATCCAAATGAATTTAATATCAACTATTACTGATTTTAAGTTGACTTTTATGTTATGAACAATCATAAGCTTTCGCTGATTTTGCATTTGAATTTTGATGTTTCAGTGAACATTCATCACTGATTTTGAGTTTAAATCCTGACACCTCAGTGATTTATTTTAGTTGTTATAGATTCTTTTTGACATTTTAATAGCAATAATCTATCACTGATTTTGCATTTGAACTGACATCTCAACTGATATCAACTGTCACTGATTTTAAGTTTTAATTTAAGTTTGATATCGCAGTGATTTTAACCAGCATTTATCATAGATTCTAATTTTTCTCGTTTCAGTTACAGTCAACTATAACTGTGATTTTTTGCATTTCAATTCTGACATCTTAATTCAATTTCAACTATAACTGGATATAACCGAATTCCGGAATTCTTCTGATTCTGCTCTTTTTTTTTTTTTTTTTACTCATTTTTAATAACTGAGATGTCAGAATTCAGATTCAAAGATTGGAATCAAACGATTCTGTTTCTGACTTCTTATGTTTTAAAGAACGCAATCATCAACCATCACTGATTTTGAGTTTGAATTCTGATGTGCCGACCATTACAATCATGAATTATGAGTGAATCAGAGTTCTGCTGTTTCAACTGTTACAATTATCACTTAATTTGCGTATGATTTCTGATGCCTTAAGCATACTTATAAGCAACTATCACTGATTATGAGTTTCATTTTTCAACTCGCGACGCCCGAAGCGACCAAATTTGACAATCTTATTAAGTCACAGCTATCACTGATTTTGCATATGATTTCTGATGTCTTAACAATCCTTTCCAGCACGTCTGACTGATTTTTCATTTGAATTCTAAATCCTGAATTATTCAAATAAGTATCACTGACTTTGGGTTTGATTTTGCCATCTCTATCGTCAGTTATCAGTGTTTCTTAATGAATTGTGATTTTGAATGTTATATAATCAGTAACACTGATTTAGAGTTTGAATTATTCCAACTCCATTACAGTCACCATTTTTGAATCATTTAGCTCTGAAAACAAATGCGATTGCTTTTTAGTAACGAAAAATATACAATAGTATTTCATTCTAGAACAAAAGTTACCGCAAAACCTGATATCTTTTGATAAGCAAAGTAAATTGGTGCAAAGTGTTATCAAAGTGGCCCAGAAAGTCCTGTCTATGGCCTTCCGGTGTTGTTTTGTTCATAAATCAGATTCCAGTAACATCTGCAGCAGTAATGCTAATGTAGCCCAGTATGGAGAGACAAAAAATGCATTGATTTCATTTCCTGGCCCTCTGTAGCTTTGGACTAGATTATACGGGAATGTCATATCTAAGAGGAAGATTAGAGGAACCTGTGTCTATGGGGACTGATACTATGTGCTCTGCCTCACAAGTAGAAGAGCTTTAGTTTAAGACGTCTGTTTTCTCTCCCTCAGACTTTCACTCACACTTAAAGCTCAAATGAAGCCCAAGAGAAAGACCTCATGCTTGTTCCAGACTGAGTTTTCATGTAATTGGTCAAGTGTCTTTGTCTCTCTTGGCGTAGTGACAATGAAACGTATATCTGGTGCTGTCATCTCTGGCAGGGGTCTTTCAGTTTAATTAGAGAAGCTCTGAGTTTTCCATTGTGTGGTTTGTGAAGAGTCAGAAACATTTTGCTGCGAATATCCTTCTACATCGTATCTGCCATTGTTTTGGCCAGTGTTTACCTTCAGAATGCATTAATGGTGTTATTGTGAGATTATTCTTCAGTATACATCTTTCTCATATTTTCTTAATAATTTTTTTCTCCTCTAGAATGATTTTCCTTTTCGACTGTCGTCATTGACTTTGTTAGGCTGTGCTTAATGCTAAGTAGCTATTTAAGTATTGATTTAGGATAGGCAATGCTGCCAGTTTTAAACTCTTGTCAGTACTAATTAACTAACTAATTATTCCAATTTAACACAACTAAATTGATGGCAGTTCATTTTAAAACGTTTCCTTATAGCTTTCCTTTTCTTGCCAAGATTGATATGAGATTTTGCTAAAGGCATCCTGACAGACAGGAAACAGTCAGTGTACTGATCGTGTGGGATGTTTTTTGAGTAGGTATGAGATAAACCCCCTCAGCAGTAGCACCTGTCCATCCTTTATCCAACAGCATTTGTTCTGAGACATGCCTCTCGTCTTTATGTCCCCCTTGAGGGAATAAGTGTTCAAACTCTATAGCCATGAGACTTTCTGTGATATAAGCAGTTCTTTTGATACTGTCATATAAAGCCGTGCATAAATAGCTTGCCCTTTCATTATATCCTTGTGGTACAAAAAGCTTGAAAGCATTTTTGACTTGTATTAGATTACACTGAACAAGCTTTACCCATGTTGGTGTTACAAAAAGATTTAATCCGAAACTGGAACAAATTCATAAATGACCAAGTACATTGAATAAGTTTAATAAGAACATGAAAAAAGCCTTTTCGATGTTGTTGTTTGTGTATAGCACACAATAGCCTTGTGAAAAGGTTTTACTATAGTAACAGTAATATTTTAGAGTAATTATTGATTAAAAGAGAATTAGAAGAAAGATACTATTGTAGTAGATTTAAAATACCACAGCTGTGACAGTTTCTTCGGTTAAACTCAAAAAAGGGTAAAAACGCTACAGTAAAAACCTGTTAAAGGGTTAACGGTAAGTTCCCCTAGCATATACGGTGAAAAACTGTACTGGACATAGCATGTAATTTTACGGTAATATACACTTTTTTTTAAGTAAAAAAGAACTTCTGATTTATAGTGAATAACCGTAAATGAATATTTCCAGAATTATTCTTCATTTTTTCGTATCAGTTTTGTACATTAGGCTTGTATGTTACACATAATGTTGTTAAATTAATGTTTATTGCATTATTTCAGTTTCATGGTGTTTAGTGTAAATTTGAATTTGATTTTTTTTAATACTTCAATAGGTACAATACAATAGGTAGATATATTATGTCAGTTAATTAAAGGATGATATTTACCTGAAATTTACATTAAAACCGTGAACCTCGCTACCGTATTTTATATAGTAAAATTCTGGCAAACAGACATAAATTTTACTGTATTTTTTTTTACAGTGTAGCTATAGTTTATTTTTAACAAAAGATACTTTTAGTTTTTTTAATTATTGATATTGTCAGTATTGGATATTTAATTGTTTTTTAGATTGACTTGATTCTCCATAAAAACAACCAAATATATATATTTAAAATTTTTGTATTTATATTAATAATATCAATATTGGATATTTAATTGTTTGTGCTTATTTACCCCAATTCTTTACATTTTATTATTTTTGTCATCTAACAAACGCAATTACAGTTCATTATTTAAAAACTGCAATAAGTGTATTTTCTTATAATGCAATGTGTCGCTTTGGATAAAAGTATTTACCGAATGAATAAATGCAAAATGTGATGTAAATGAACCCTTCTTAATCTTAAATTAATACCCATTTTTCATACTGATAATGATAATGTTGTGATCCCCAAATTCACATTTAAAAATATTATATATAGTCTTTAATTTACCTAAATATTAGTCACTTGTCAGTTATCAGCCGTAACGTATAATATGAATGCAATCAACTTTTTGCCTGTAAAATAACTCTTCTGTTCTGCTGATGTCATCTAGGCCCAATTGGCTAATTTCAGCCAATAGTCAAACAGATATTTAGGTATTGTTTTGGCACGTCTGTGAGTGGAGTTTATCCACACACCACCAAAACATCACTCTATTAATGGTTTTCTCTAATTTATGTGTGAAGTGAAGCTTTTAAAGGATCCTCTGAAATGTTAAGCCATTTTTTTTGTTTGAGTGTGTGTGTGTGTGTAAACACTGATTTGTGTTACTGTAATAAGACCTCAGCTCTCTTTAATAAGGTAACAGGGCACATGGGCCGCAGTTGTTGAAGACCGTTTAGCTAATTATGCTCTCTACGTTTTAGAATGTGGCGTCTGTGGTTTGTTTATACAAACTGAAATGTTCTTAAACTTATTTAGATGTAGAAGATGTTTTATTCAGATTGCGCAATCCTTTTTGGTGTTTCTACATTTAAAGCCTGATGTCTTCATCCATAATAGGTTATATCATAAACAAAAGATGACTAGACAATTAAACTACCTTTGCCAGGAGACAGAGCCGTTTAATGAGCCTGCGAAGTTATAAGCAACTGCTTATAATGATTTAACTTCCCTATCAGATCGGGTTCATTAAGTTTTCCTGATGCAGTTCAGGAGTTTTTCCACATTGTCGGTTTGCATCTATGTAGCCATGGAGCCTGCCTTATGTCTATAAAATGCTATTGAGCCAAGAATGCCTATTGCTTTTAGCATCCATGTTAATTAGAGCCGAACAGAGACTTCATATAAAGCACGCAGGCTTTGGTTTTTCATAGTAGCAGCTTAATTGTGGCGTTGTAATGAGGAGAACCAGCAGGATACTGTGATTTGAGGGTTAGAGATCTGTTGGGTTGGCAGGAGCTGGTCTCGCAAGTCTTAAGACTTGATTCTGGATTCTGATTGGAAGAAATATTTGTGCCGGTCAAGACCAGCCATGACTGTACTTTAAGTAAAAAGTACATTTAAGTAATTGCAATGACATATCATTTTATGTCATATCATTTTATGACATATCATTTTATGATATGTCAAAATTTCATTTTTCTTCGATTAAAATTTTATAAATAAAAAAAAAAGAGAGAGAGGGAGTGAGAAAGAAATGTCTAGATTTTTTCTCTCCCTTCTAAGGTCACAAAATTCTTCAGAATATCTTCTTTTGTGTTCCGTAGAACAAAGTAATACAGATTTTTTAAATGATGATTTTATGTGCTGTCTGAATTGTAGCTTACATTTTTGGTGTATAGATTTACATTTGCCTTAAACAAAAATATTTTTCAGTAATTAAATATATAATTGCTATTTTATGAAGTGTTAATGTACTATAAAGAATATTAGTATTGGGTTGCAGAAAGGTGCAAATCTTTACGGTAAATTTCAGAAACATTCCAGAAATTTTGGAAACTTATTCCAAAGAATATTCCAAGAATTTTTTTTGAAGTTTCTGGAAATTTTTCACCCCATTGCAACCATAAATATAATACATGATGTACAAAAAATAAAATGTTGCATTTTAATCAACAGATGAATGGAAAACTATTAAATAAGTATTGTTTTTGTATTGTTTATATAAAATTATAATTTTATCAATATTTGGCTTTATTTTCAGTTTTCAGTAAAGTTTTAGTTAGTTTAGTAATTTTGTGTTGGTTTTTTTTAATATATATTTTTAGCCTAGTAATGTTAATACTTAAAATTATTTCAGTTATTTCATAAAGCAGGCTTTCTAATTTGTTATAGTTGAAATGTTTTACCTGATATTCATATTTTATTCTATTTCAGCTTTTTTAATATTTAACTTTTAGTTAACAATAACAACACTACAAAATAATTGTTAGTTGCAGCCCTAAAAATCAAACGCTAAAATTGCTGTGCTAATCATTTGTAATGGAAAATAAATTTTATTGGAACATAGACAAATGCCAAATAGCAGCATGTTCGCTGGTGGTCTCAGACTTCAGGACCCCTGTGTAATAGGCTACACGTCATGCTTCTAATTTCAATGCATGTGATGTTCTAAATGCTCAGCTGTGGATTCTAAATTAATGCTAATTAATGTAAGCCATCATACACACATGTTGTCCCTGTCTGCTTAACAAGGACTTTAAACGGAAACAAATCTGTTCAGCAGATTGTTGATTCGTTGAGTAATTCACCTTCATCAAAAAGAGAAATCCTCTATTTTTTCTACTCGCAATCAGCAGATTTTAGCGGACACATAAAATGGACATTGAATCATTCATTGAACAGTTTGGGATTTTTTTGGTGTGATTGTAGGCTTGTGACAGAAACTTGGCCCAGCCTGGCTCTGAGTGCTCTGTTACCCACAATCCCCTGTCCAGATATGCCTTTCCGTCTGTTCTCAGTGAATCAGCTCACTCCAGACATCCATCATGTCCCTGAATAGCGACTCCTCAGGGGCTGAAACACAGTATCAAGCTCTTTCCAAACAAGGGACTTCTTCCACACTAGCAAGAGATTCCTGCCGTACCGACTGGATGTGACGTCACCGAAGGGCAACCGTGCCACCAGCACTGACCCCAGCACAGTGTCTCTTTTATTCGTCTGGTCCTGAATTCTTGAAAGATGTGAATTGGTTCTTGGTGTTCTGTAGCTCCTGTGTTTCCTGTCTTCAAATGGTTTTTGTTACATGTCTTATCAATCTTCTGCTACAGTACATGGGAGATGTCTGTTCACCACATGCCATCTACGTACAGATGGCCATTGTCCAAAACAGTAGTTCAAAACTAGAAGCGTGCAATATTTTTGTGTAAGATAATATCATAATTGATGTTTTAACTGACATTATCATGTCACTCACATCTTGAGAGTCCAAAAGAATTGACTGCATGATGAAGCCAATTTAAATACAATTTTAAATCGTTATTTAAAAGGATGCACACAGAGAGCTGTTCTGATTGGCTGTTCTGACGCCAAGCTCTGTCCAACCCTCGCCTCCAAGGGGTTAAAATCCCTAGGGCTCGGAGTCCACCGAGCTCTCAGCCCTTTCCCCAGACAGGACGCCAAACACGCTTATTCTATTCGATTATTAATGAGGAAGTGTGATCTCGTGAAATTCATTTTTGCATCTCTGTTCAAAAAAAGTAGCTAGCTAAATCTAGATAAGTTAACTAACAGCTTAGGTAATTGGACAGGAATAGTGTTTTTCTGCATGTATGAAATATGGATTACCTAAATTTGTTGAACATGCATCCTGGGATTTGAGTTTTCCCCCCAAATGCATGTCATCTGGCCATGAGCAGTGTTTTCATCCTGATCTGCCCTTGTCAGAGCTCCAGTGATGGCCGTTGAGAGTCATAAGAGGAAGTGCTCTACATTTCTCTTTAGGCTCTTTCCAGTGCTTCCCTCGACATCCGTACGCCGCCCCACTCAGGAAGGGAATTGTATTGGGAATGTCTACCGAGTGCCCCCAAGGATGCAGCTGAGATTATAAATTATTATTATGCAACGTTATGGATTTGTCCTCTGGATAGTGTAGGCGATTCAGGAAGTAGAGGAGTTGCAATAAGCAGGTAGTGGGCTCAAAAGAGCTCAGTCCTCCAGTGTTTAATTGCACTGTCGGCACTGACGTTTCTGCTTCTGCTGCTCGTAAAGAGCGCAGGAACTTAAGTGTGTCATGGAAGAGCAGTGTGTTTCATCACTTCCTGTTCACTGTAGCCGACAGCAGAGGTGTCGATTCCTAATTTCCATATTACAAAGGAAAACCACACTGGCTTATTGCCATGTTAGAGTTCTGACTGGCTTGTGTGAAAGTTTTGCGCATCTTGTCAGTAAACCCGGTTCTGTAATCAGCGATAAATTCCATCAGGTGCGT
>JAUCMR010000062.1:12101645-12116174 GCA_032357425.1 Enteromius argenteus
ACATTACTGTATGTAGTGAGGTATCTGAGTACAAGACACTGAATATGTATGTTTCACATTTTTACTGCATATGCTCTATCTATCTACGCAAATAGTGTCCTTTAATTCTATCTATCTGTCCGTCCGTCCCATTCTGTCAGGTTTTATAAGGCAAGGTTCATTTAGGTTATGAAATGTCATGTGGTGTGAATTAGCCAAAAATTTAATAATAATAATAATTAATGATATCCCATTTGTAAAAATACCTTGAAAAAGTCATTTCATAACATTTTAGACTTATTAAAATCTTTCTAAAAATTTTTTCGAAAAACCATTTGAAATCAACATGAATACTGTTTCTGAAAATTTGGCATGTGTTTTAAACTAGATTTTTAAAAGCTTTTTTTCGTTTTCTTCATCATTTGTCATCATTTGAATTATTTGTCACTGACCCTGGTCCGCTGGTTGGAAGATTGCAGAGTTGTGATTTACTGTCCTTGGCACACAGCATGGGATTTATGTTGCACAGGTCCGTTCGCGTGTAGCTTACTGCTAATGGGTTAGAGGCTAGGCTAGCTGACTCGATTCTGTCAGCTCATGTACTGATGTCGTTTTATTGGCTATATTTTTCTAAACTGATCAGAGGCCTGTGATAAACTTGTAATATCCTTTTGCCCCATGGCGTTTTTTTAGTTCTCTCATGTACGACTGACTGTTTTCAGCTGACCTGAAACCTGTTATGTGTGTTACTCTGTCAGAACACTCTTAAGGTCCATTTTAGTGTTTTTGGCAGCCGTGTCTTTGAAAATGAGATATTTTCTTGTTGTTTCTTTTGATGGTGCAGAATGTTTCGCCACTGTTATGAGCCGGCAAGTGAACCTGTTTTAGGTTTGTCTGGAAGCTGTTACAGTGAAACGTGAGATGTGACATTCTTGGTGTGTTTTTCAGACACATCGTCATAATTTCTAACTTCAACAGTTGAAACAGTTTGGTTATGCTGTAACTCTAAACCGCCACCTGTGGTCGTTCAAAACAGTGTTCTGCCCTGATAAAAAATAAAACCTTTTACATTTAATGTGTGTCTGAAAGTCCCCTTTGCATGCCTCATAAATCACAGAGTTGTTTTGTAAGGTATATTCTAGTGGGCTATTTGACCCTTACACCTCTTGTTGTGTTGACTAGGTTGAGATGAGCGCTTCTGTGCATGAATAATCAGTGGATTTTCCCCTTATTTGCCACATAATTGCCATTAAAACTTTGAATTTCATTTAAAGGACACAGTGACATGTAGAGTGCAAGATATCTGTGTGTAGATTTGTTTATTTTTATATTATGAATATAAAAATATTATTGAATATAAAAATAAATATTATTCATTTTGAATGGTTAAAATGTGTACACACATTTGCTGAGGTTTATGAGGTATTTCAACTTTATTTGCTGAGGTTTTTGAGGTACATGAGTAGTTTTGTTTTTTTGTTTGTTTGTTTTTTGAGGTCCTTGTTTTGTTTTTTGTTAGGTTTATGAGGTACTTGAGTTCTTTGAGGTTTTTGAGGTGCCTATTTTGGTCTTTGAAGTTTTGAGGTTTTTACATTTTTGAGGTACTTGTGTTTTTCCTTGAGGTTTTTGAAGTAGTTCTAATTATTTTGTTTGAGGTTTTTAAGGTTTTGGGTTCTGAGGTACTTGAAGAGTTTTTTAAAGATTTTTTTTGGGTACTTTGAGGTTTTTGAGATACTCATTTTATTCTTTGAAGTTTTGAAGTGCTTACTTTGTTCTCAATGGTTTCAAGGTACTTGAGTTTTGTTTTCTCAGATTCTTATTTTGTTTTCTGAGGTTTCTGAGGTGTTTGAGGTTTTTTAGGTATTTGTTTTTTTAATGGCTCAGTTTTGTTTTCTTCTTTTTGCTGAGGTATTTGAGGGTTATGGGAGGGTTGTTCTAAATTATTAAAAGGCCATAAACACTCAACATGTAAAGCTAATTGTTAGGGGTTTGTCTTTTTAGTTGATGTTAAAATGCATAGATTAAAAATTGTGTAGATTCAAGTAAATCAAAGGTGAAATAAATTGTGCATCATTTGTGTTAGCTAAAATGTTAAAATAAAGTAACAACTTTTTTCTTTTTTTTTTAAATCAGGATATTATTGGCTTGAATATACTTACGTTAGTGGACCAGAACTAATGCTGATAGTCCAAGTCCAGCTGAAACTACAGTAGGTCATGCCACACACTCCAGCTCTGTATACAAGATGACAAACACAAGTTTTCTGCCTTTGTATCAACAAGCTTTCCCTTTATAACTGTCACTTTCCATTGACATTCATGAATACTTTACGTTCTCTGGTACATTTATGTTTGCAATACTATATCTGCCTGGTCAGGTCTATAGGAGAGGAGCAAGGGAGGGAAAAAGAGGGCGGAGTGCTAGTAATTGAGTCTTTTGTTTTTTCGTCTTCCATGAGTGAGAGTGAGAAGGAGAGAGGACAGAAATAGCTCTGAACAACAGGCCTGTGTTTCTGCCTGATTTGATTACATTCCTGGCAGTGTGTTTTTATGTTTCGCTCTTGAGGGAGCCGCTGGAAGGTTACTGGAGATCAGCAAACCTGCTGCCCCTCCTCCCTACATCCCCCCACTGACTGACATTCCCTCTGACAGCGGCCTGACAAGTAGTCTGCAGCGTTCGGTTGTAGAAAACTTCCTGTGAGGTTAATTGATAATGCCAGCTGCCCGGCCCACATCACAGAATACACTAAACCCCAGTCCAGTACTGAGACGGGAGGTCTGGCTGTCTACTTCACCATCAAACCATCAGTTTGGGTGGACTTTAATCAGAGAAAAAATAACACTGTAAACTTTTAACAAGTTGAATTTCGCTGAAATAAAACTTTTAATAGGTTAATCATTTTTGATTTGCTTTTGAACAAAACTTGAACGTGTGAAAGTGAAGAATTTAAGATGTAAATATTAGTTTTACAGCACAAATGTTATTACATTATCATGACATTTAATTTTTTTAGTTCAAATAAAATTTTCAACAGTAATGTGTTTTTATTAGTGCTGTAAAATGCATTTTGTTTTTCAAATTTTTATGTCCATAATATGTCTGTGTTTACTGTGTATATTTATTGTGTCTGTGTGTGTATATATATTGCAAATGTAATATATAAACGTAACGTATTTATCTTAAATATATACATGTTTGTGCAGTCATATATACTTAATAAATGCACACAGTAAACACAAATATATTATGTAAATAAAACTTTTAATTTGGATGTGATTAATCATTTGACAGCACTAGTTTTTATTTTCGTTTTTATAATGCTTTTCAGTTTTTACAGTTAAAATTACTGCTAATAATATTTAAGCTAAAAGTAGGTTTTCACTTTAAAATTCAGTTACAAAGTTAAATGTTTATCATATTGCAGTTCAAATCACAAAATTAAAAAACTTAAAATCAGCCTAAAATATAAAATCAGTCCTAAATATAAATAAATGTAAAATACAGTAAACACATAATATTACATTAGAGATCTGTGAACATGCAGCATACCCTAGCTTTGGATATATTTGTTGTCCTATGAGCAGGAGCATTCAGATGCAATCCCACAATTCTCTTTTTTATTCACAGTCCGTTTTAAAACGGGTCACCTACCACAGTGTCTGGTAGATAAGACTCACCACTGTGCAAAAGCACTAACATTATTTGGCTGATGGTGGGTGTTAATTTGCCACCCTGCTGTTGGTTTTGTAATTCACAAAAATGAGCACATTTGTATTACCATACACTTTGTCAAGAATTAACAGCAGTTAAGTAGTGATTGTTATTGATTAAGTAAATAGCGCAAATAAACGCTACCAAAATGTTAGCTTAATGGTTAGCCATAGAGTCAGAAGTGTATCATTAAACCCTAGAGAACAGCTTGAGTACTGAATCCAGGCTGCTGGGGAGCTGAAGTGTGTTTTTTGGAGTTAGTGGGACCTGTGAGGCGTGGTTAAGCACTATACACACACACACACACCGTGGCCATGACAACCTTAGCGGGTGGGTGTATGAGTATATGCAGCTGTTAGGGTGGAGATGAGATGTTCTCTTCCTCTCTCACATTCATTCTCTATGTCTCATTTCTGTCTCTGAAATAGATAAGGTGGGATTCTGAATGCATTATGTATTCTTAGTCTTAATGAATCCTCTCATGGGCTCTCGCTCAGTCTTCTGTCACAGTATGTCCTGGGATCACAACCTAACACTAATAAACTGGGAGTTTTACTTTGAAGGGCAGGAAGTTGCTTTTGGCATGGATGTCACTTTAAAAGAGCTGTGGACGTAACTGTCACAGAATGACTACAGTAAAAGTTAATTATGTGGTGTGCAAATAAATTAAAACGATCTTTGACTGTTTAGATAAATAGTATGTGGATTACCATAGTAAAGTTCTAGCCCTGCTTATTTGTTCAGGTTTGTGGGAGCTAATGGCCAAGTCAAAGCTCAATGCTTTTGATCATTAGAGTATAAACAAAAAAATAGTGCTGTCATATGATTAATCGCAATTAATCCAACATATTTTTTTACATAATATACGTGTGTACTGTGTATATTAATAAGTATATATAAATACACACACATACATGTATATATTTAAGAAAATTGTTATGTTTATTAATTTAAGTTTATACATGATATCATTTGTACGAATTTAAATATGTAGCCTACATGTAAATACATGCATTTACTTACCCTCATGTCTTTCCAAACAAAAAGATATTACCAAAAAAAGTTACTTTTTTTTTTCTTTTTTCTCAATTTGGTCGGATGTTGTTTTGGACTGTTTTGTTCTGAAAAGAAATGATTGTGTTTTTGGGTGTGTTGTTTTCTGACCCTTCTTGACTGTTTGTTACTTTGCCCCTCTGCTTGTTTGGAGAATCATGTCTCTGCAGACTTTCAGCTAGATCACAAGGAAACACCTTAAATCGGACTAAATTACACAGAAACCTCTGAAGATGAGATCAGCTCCGGAAAGGGTTGATCTCAGTGTTGCTGTGTGTTTGGAAGTGCTGGAGGCCAGAGTGTACATGGCAGACACTGAAAACACACGAGATTGTTAACACATTGATTAGTTTGTGAGATCCAATGAGCTTCAAAGAGGCCAAATTGCCATATGGTTGAGGGTGAATTTCAATGGGGATTGGAAAATGAGAGAGAGAGGGAGCTGGTGGTGGATGTTCTACATTGTGGGGTATTTTTAGCGTCTGAAGAGCCTCTTTTTCGCTTTTTCCCAGAGACAAGGATTCATCATTTCTGTCATCTAGCATAGCACTAGTGTGGTGCTTATAAAGCTGAATAAAAATGGAACCTGTTCAACTCAGAGCAGTTGTAATAAAGGTATTTTATTACAGCAATGCCATCAACATCCTCTAATCGTCCTTTTACCCTTTCAATTTTGCTTTAACTTAGCACTTTTAGCCTATGGTTATTAATTTATAAAAGTTCATCCAGTCTTGTTTGGTTGGCTTCAAAGCAACAGGGTTTGACTTGGTGGACAATCTTCCATTCGTTTCCATTCTGGTCTAGAGTAGTCAACATTTAAAGAGGATCATAAAAGTTCTTCAAAGTTGTCCTAAGACAAGAATGGGTGTTTTGGTTTTAGGACAACTTTGATGAAAGGTTTTGATCAACCTCAAATGTTGACTACTGTAGACTGTTGTTCTGGTGTTACCAGCTTGGATGCGCTGATCATTAGCGGAAACTAAGCTCATGATCAATAGCAGTGAAGCTTGTTGACCAGTGAACCTAGATTGCCAAGAAGTCTTGCTGGTTAAACTACTGTAGTTAAAAACCCTCATGGGGATACCATCATTCAAAGCTCTGCTATTGTTTCAGCAAGTTTGGGCAACCTGTTTAGGACTGCTTTGTCTAATGTGATGGAAAAGCTACCATGTTATTTGATCGTCTTAGGCTGGCATGTCTAGTGTTTCCAGTCAAGTTGTAAAATGATCCAAAACAGTGTGGTGACTTAGCAAGAATCCTATCTTGCGTCCATTTCATGTGCTGCATCCACAATATTAACCACCTCCTCCTTCTCAGTCAAGTCCGTTGACTTCTACTGAAACACAGTTGACCCAATTATCACACAGTTGTGTCAGTTGTTTTATCAGAAGACTGAAAAATCCGCTCAGGATCCCAGTGCACTCTGATGTAACTAAGAAGCCAACGTCTTGAGCAGATTTGACAATTATCTGCGTCTCCGGGTCAATGTGCCATTGTCATTTGCATTCAGAATTAGAACAGGGATTTTCCACACTCTCTACATAGCTGTATGTCCTTTCCATACAAATCACAAACTTCAGTTCTAAATAAAAGTCTTCTTTTGTTCAAAAACCTTGTCTGAATGATTAAACAATCCATTGCATCATGTTTGGGATCATCAGGCTTTGTCGCTTTGTCCTGGTTTAGCTGGAGCATGTATTAATTTGCTACATCAGTGAAAGTCCTTAAGGACTTGTCTGTGTCCATCCTTGTCTCGATGTGTCTCAGTGCCATAGGGAAGGGCCAGATTTGCCAAAATACCCTGACTTACCTTCCCCTTTTACTACTGAAAGACTAGCATTACCAGATAAAATGTCTGGCTTTTTAGCAATGATAAACTTGGTTATGTATTCAAGTTTGATGTGGACTCTTATCAACCCTATCCCACACTAACCCTAACCTAAGTCTCAAGCTACCATTTAATTTAGGTGATGATTGGACGGAAATGGTAGGTTGATGAGAATGTGAATTGCTAGTCATTTTGAAGAAAAAAAGGATGTCCAGTCTTTATGCTTATATTTTTTATTTCAGTGTAGCACTAAAGGTCCAAGACAAAATACCCCCAATTAATCCAAAACAAATGCAGTTTGTAAAACCGTTTACCCCACAAAATGTAAATCAATTTGCTTTCGGCATAAGTTAAAAACTGGAAAAGTTGTAGTGTCTGTGGTAATAAAACTCAGGCACCACAATTGTCTGAAATGGTTCTCAATGTCCTGCTGCTGATCCCACAGTAAACTCGATTGATGAACCTCATCCAAATGGCAATTGTTTGGAGAGCTGTCCATCACTGTGAAACCTTGGGGCAATGCTGTTAATAAATCTGGTTGAGTGGCATTCATATGATGACAGCCTGTAATTACTTGCAGCATGTTGGTCCTGCACTAGCAATGTCCTATTTAGGTAAATGAGTTGAAATGAGGTAAACATTGTTCCTTAAGGGGTACATCAGCTTGTCACTGAGGCAGTACCCTCAAAGTGACACCTTTGTACCTTCACATTTAGAAAAATTCCAAAAATTGTACCTTAGGGTACAAGAGCTTGTCACTGAGGCAGTAGCCAAAGTGAAACCTATGTACTTTCTTTACCCCTAAAGGGATGTATTAGTACCTTAGAATATGTACAGTAATATGTATTTGTATGGTATTAATAATGCTCCCTTTAAAGGTAAAGAAGGTTTGTTTCTGTTTGGCCAGTCAGCGTACACTTACATCACTGGTAGCCCGTGTAGAACTGTTTTGGACCCTACTCTAAAGTAGGAGCTAATTTTGTTGCCCCAAATGGAGTTCTTAGAACTAAATATATTCCTAGTTCCTGTGTTGCAAACAAATCAAAGGCGGGAACTTCTATAATTCTAGAAACTATAGGACCTTTCGCACCACTTTAGTTCCAGAACTAAAAGTACAGTACTAAATTACTACAATTACCATTTGAAGAGTTGCATTCACACCAACAGTGGGTACTAAGAAGTGACGTAAGCTGGTCGACAGCAACGTCATTTGCACGCACCGTTCAACAAGGGAAAACAAAGCAGAACAATGTAGATAAAATCTTCAGGTAAATGCCGTTTATAAAAGAAATAAGTTGATACAATGTCTAGACAGTATATGTCTATGCGGCGTTTTAAATCATGGCAGGTGAGGGCGTTTTTGTCTTACATTACCGATAGTTCCTGTTACTTTTTTTAGACCCTACTCTGAAGTAGGAGATAATTTAGTTCCTCCAAATGGAGTTCCTGGAACTAGTTCCTGTGGTGCGAACACGCCAAAAAGTGGGTAGTACCACAATTAGTTTGGGTACTACGAAATGGTTCCTGCGGTGCGAAAGGCTCTTATGAAAAGGTTCCTTGGTAAGTCCCTGTAGTGCCACAAATATTACTAATATATTACAGTAAATATTACAGTAAATATTACTACCTCATAATGTAATTCCTCTAAGGTATGAATAGGCACTAAAGAAGATACAAAAGTATCCCTTTGGGGGTACTGCCCAAGGGACAAGCCCCTGAAGGTACCATTTTTACACATTGTTTGGATGGTATTTATTCACAAGTCTTTCTACTCCAAGGTATAGTATTTCGGGAGTTGTGGAACCAAGGTGATAATACAATGACCCACACTGCACATTAAAATACAGTTGTTTTTTTTGGCTATACAAACTAATTTATAGATTACAATCAATACTGATCCGCAAATGAATCTGTTTTCCAGTTCCTGCAATGCAGAGTACTGTATGCATCTGGTACACTTGGTCTCATATTTCTGCTCTAATCACAATGCACTTAAATTCATGCTTAATGCATACAAGACATGCATACGTAAGATAGACTATTTGCCGTTCCTGCAGCAACCCATAATGCAGGAATCTTAATGAAGCAATGGCAATGATTCTGGGGTACAGGATAAATCAGACACGGGTCTTTACAGCTCCTGTATTTATGAAGGTTGATTAATGTGCGTACAGAGAGGCAAGCTGTTTTTAAAGCCATCTGATTTATGGTTTTTCAATTACACCCAGTTTGATGACTCTGAGATCGTTAATATGGATGTCATCATTTACAGTAGGGTTGTGGGTGGTTGTGGATCTAAACACAGTTAGCATCAGTAATAGCTTGCCATAAGAACAGTAAACAGCTGCTGTGACATATTGGAGCGCTTTTGATTGGTGACCAAGGTTTGCAGTTGCTAGGGTGTTCTGGATTGTTGCAAACATGGGAGTTACTAAGTGGCTGCTAGAGAGTTACTGAATTGTTCTGGGTTGTTGCTAGGGTGTTTTTGTTAGGTAGTTACTTAGGTGTGCTTGGTGGTTGCTGGGCAGTTTGCTATAGGGATGCTAAGCTAAGTAGGCAGGGAATTCTGGGTAGTGGTTATGGTGTTGCTAGGCAGTTATTTGGATTTTGTGGGAGGTTACAAAGGTGTTTCTAGGTAGATGCTAGGTGGTTGCTTACTTGCCCAGTTCTAAATAATCCAGCCTCAAAGTTTTTATGAAATTGCAGTATATGGTATGTTGAGCCATGATGCTCATGTGGCTGGCATGAGATTGAGTATGGCTTACGGCAGTTCCCAGTCTTGTTTCTTCTTTCTTCCTATCATTTTCCTGTCATTTCTTTCCAATTATTGTCAATAAAAGTGGGGGAAAGGCTATATGAATCACAAGCATGTCCTAATATGGCTTGATGGGACAAGCACGTGCTTTACATGTGAATGAACCAAGGCAGCAGATGAAAAAACAAGCGAAGAGAGAGCAGGAAATTACAGAGATAGTCCAGTAATGAGCTGCTTTGGTTCGGTTTCTTTAGATGGTCATGGTGATCTGAATGTTGTGAAGTTAGAGAGTGCTGTCTAAATGCTGAATGGGATTCATGAAAATTCAAGGCCACATTCTCCTGTGATGCATGATTGGTTTCTAAATAAAAAATTGGATCATCGTTTACTCACCTACATGTAATTTCAAACCTATATGGCTTGCTTCTGTTCAACACAGTAAAAATATATTTTGAAGTTTGAGCTTATTAATTTTTTTTAATAATTAAAAAAAATATTTTTTTAAAGGGGTCCAAAATAACATTGTGCCACATTAACTTCTGTTAAACAAAAATACACTGTCGTTCGAAAGTTTGGAATGAGTAAGATTTCTAATGTTTTTAAAGAAGTCTCTTATGCTCATCAATACTGTATTTATTTAATCAAAAATACAGAAAAAACTGTAATAATGTGAAATGTTATTTAAAATACAGGTTTTCTGTTTTAATGTTCTTTAAATTATAATTTATTCCCATAAAGCAAAGCTGAATTTTTACCATCATTACTAATTTAAATCATTCTAATATGCTAAATATTTATCAGTGTTGAAAACAGTTCAGCTCTTTAATTTAGTTTAATTTAATTATTTATTTTAATTATATACAGTGGGTACGGAAAGTATTTAGACCCCCTTAAATTTTTCACTCTTTGTTTTATCGCAGCCATTTGCTAAAATCATTTAAGTTCATTTTTTTTCTCATTAATGCACACACAGCACCCCATATTGACAAAAAAACACAGAATTCTTGAAATTTTTGCAGATTTATTAAAAAAAGAAAAACTGAAATATCACATGGTGAATAGCAGTGCTTTTTTTAACCTTTTTTAGAAGATCTTTTTGGGTGAACGTTCCATTAAAGTTATTTATTTACATGCGTAAAGATTTCCTCATTCCAAGCTCAGATCATCATGTCCAGTTTCACATTCAGATTCTCTTGTGATCTGTGGAAACTCATGGGTTGAAAGCAGCATAATGTCTAGTGCATACCAGAGCAGCTAGGTAAAGCGTATGATCTCTGTGATACGGAGGTCTTGTGTTTGTGTCTATTTGAGAGGGAGAGTTCTGTAGATTGCCCTCATGTCTTTCCGTATCTCCATCTCCCTCAAAATATCCTGTTTGTCTTTCCAACCTAAAGTTTGTTCAGGCCATCCCCAAATAGATGGGGTGTTTTCATTCAATGAAAAAATGATATAGAAGAACAAGACCCATGATCATCCCTCCATTTATTCGACCTTTGTCAATATTACCTTTGATATCGCCCTTCCTTTGTTCCGGTGCCAATGTTTATAATAAAAGTAAGTCTCACAAAGATAGGCCTTGTTTAACGCAACCGTCCCGGGCCTCTCATTGCTAGCAGCTGGCCGGCGATGTTTACAAATCACAGCTGGAGGTTCTTGGGTCCGTCTTCCAAAGCCGTTCGGAATTCTTGCTCCGGTTCCGAGCGCAAACGCTTCCAGATTGTTGCTCTATGGGCCTGACTCTCATACCACCCGGGGCATGAGAAAATGGTTTTGGGAGAGCACATAGACACACATTCACACACGCTGTGTGATCGTTACAAAGATTCAGAAGTTTGTGACTGCATTTAGATGTTCGGAGAGGGAAGGTTATTTGGACATCTGGCGAAACATCTATTAAACACATTAAGGAAACTCATAAGAATTAAAAACAGTAACGTCTGTGGTACTAACTGTCAGTCGTGTGTAAACAGTAAACAGAACGCTCATAGCAACACACACTGAAAGGTTTAGATTTAACAGAAGACAAATTTGTACAAGCTGACACCGCCAACAAATGCTAGATGAACCATGGCCATAGACGTCATACGCCTGGACCGACCATGTTGTACACATTTTGTACACAAAAATGGCAAGAGCTGATTGATTTTGGTAGACAGAATCTGGCTTTTGGCAAGTGCAATCTGATTGACTGTCTTTATGTAATTTCTGCACTTCTAAACAATGCTTGTTTTTGTAAAACAGTATAATTGTACAAAGGGTTAAGTAATACATGCACATTTTAATGTTAAGAAATCTATGTTATTGTAAACTAACATATTTGGAGCAGTTTGGACCATCTTGAAGATTTGATTGACTGGAATGGATGATGTCATTATTGCAGTGTTTTATTTTATTTATTTATTTTTTATGGACTAGTTAAACAATATATTTTGTTTTACTAAAAAGTTAGTTAGTGCTGTCAAACGACTAATCACGATTAATTGCTTCCAAAATAAAAGTATTTGTTTACATAATGTGTGTGTGTGTGTACTGTGTGTATTTATTATGTATATATAAAGATACACACATAAAGGATATATATATATATATATATAGATATATATTATGTAAAGAAAAACTTTTATTTTAATTAATTAATGATTAATTGCGATTAATCGTTTGACAGCACTAGATATATAAACTTCCCTGTTAACTTCAGTTTCATTTCTTGTGGTTTGTTTTTGAAGTGTTTATCTTGTTTTTTATTTTGTCTGTCTGTTTGTTTGTTTGTTTGTCTTGTTTCTATTTGTTTGTTAGTTTGGGGATATTTTTGTTTGGTTTTGTTTTTTGTCCGCATTTTGATTTGTTTTGTTTGGTTTTGTTTAGTGTCTTTGTTTTGTGTTTGTTTGTTTGTTTTTTCTGAAAATGTTACAATTTAAAGAATTTATTCGAAATAGAAATTTCTGTATTGTAAATGTTTTTTGTGTCACTTTTCTTTTACGGAGGCTTAATTAAGCTTTATTAACATACATGTTTCCAACACAAATCAATAAAAATGATTAGCTATGCATTGTTACAGTAGTTGTAAAAAAGATGCAGTGTGAGTCGAACTTTACTTATAGTCAGAAATCTAGATATGCAAAATATGATGAACTCATAGACCTCAATCAAAGCCTTTCTCTGCTGTAATACCTGTTTAGGTGAGAAGAACCAGATGACTGAAAGTACACTCTACTTCCGATCACACACTCTGTAATGAATTCAGGACTAGTGCCCTCTGGGGCTCTGCTCTTTGCTTTTGTTATTACTGCAAATCACCGCACTGCAATCCCTTCCAGATGGCCCCATCTTCTCCCTTGGCCCAATTGAATTGCCAGTTTTTATGACTGCATCCCCAAGCATGTTTTCATGCATCTTTTTGTCTACATCCATCAACTTTTTTTTCTTTTTTTGGGGGGAAATGCAACAGCATAGCTTAATATGGCCAGAGTCGTCGAGAAGCCCTGGCTCTGTTTAGCGAGCATGCCCTTGAGAGGCACTTTAAAATCCAACGTTAAAAGCAGATGATACTTAGAAAGCATCACGTCAGATTTCATGTCTGTTGCTGAGGCGGGACTGGCTAATTAGCTGATCTTGAACTTTCTGCAAGGGTCACGGAAAAGATGCGTTGTTCTCGAAAAGCAGAAGTTAGGACTGCAAAAATGTTTAAAAAAGATGGTTTTTAAAAAATCAAGAATGATGGGCTTAAAATTACAAACTCGTCTATTTGGGTGCATAAATCATAAATCCAATGACAGATCAGATATATTTTAGCGAATCTACAAAGCTTGAATAACATTACAATTAATATCAAGGGAAATGATCAACAATGATGATTTGTCTCATTCCTGCAGTCCGTGTAGACGTTGCATCAAGACTAGAGAGCTACAGATGAAAGACTTGAATGTAACTAGCGTAACATTACAATTATATAAATGGCTGATTACCTCACACACCCCTTTGACAATTCCTCTGGCACCCCTCCACCTCCCCAGCTCCACCTTTAGTCTCTATAATTAAATCAATCCCGGGGGGTGGTGTTTAAGGAAACAGGCTGAGTTGAGTTTCTTTTACTTCTCCAGTACAGACAGCAAATCAAATGCAGTTTATCATTCTTAAAATTGTTCTCTTGTTAAACCTGAATCTTCTTTGACAGAATTTAACAAGATATTCACACTTGCATCTGTAGACCTGATTATCATAGTGGCTTGTATGTAACCACCTTGGAATTACCCAGAATACTTTAGAAACCAGCTAGCAATGCCTTAGCAACCACATTGCCTATTGACAGCCAGATTTAAAACAGCCAGTTTACAATATTTAAATCCATTCCCTATATTTTCTTACACAATCAGTTGAAGAAGTGCACAGGGATTTGGTTAATTCTTATGTTACTCTGGCAATTCCTGCCTTCCCAGTGTCCCCCAGGAGTCAATTATTACTGCATGTAGAGAGTCACATGCTGTTTAGGGGTTGAACAGTGTGAGAGGTGGAATGCTTTGAGCCTGGCTGGAAGTTTGGTAAGAAATGAGAGGTATTTTGCAGTGTCTGTCACGAAGGGCCAGAAGGAGAAGTGGGAGTGCCCAGTGTGGGGCTTCTGGGAGATTGTAGGCGAGAGATTAAGGGGCAGGTGGTAAGTTGCTTTGCTTGACTTCTCATAGTTTTAAGCTTTCTCCATCTTGCAGACTCAGTGTAATATATGAGTCATTCATGTGCATTGTGCACATCAGCGAGGTCAGAGGACTGTTCTCACAATATAAATCAAGGGTCATGATGTTTAAGAGTGCCTGTGATTAAAAAAAAAATTATGTATATATATATGTGAAAACGTTTAAAATATTTTTCAAGGTAAAAATTTTTTTTTTTTCTTATTTTCTTTTTTACAGATAAATTATTAGGGGTAATAAATAATTGCAGTAAGACATTAAGGAATCAAAAATACCATTTGTACTGTATAAAAACCATTACGTCTATGGAATGTCCCCATAAAACAATGAAACTCAATGTGTGTGTGGTCTCTGTGGGACTTCTCATCTGGTCCACAATACCTCTGCATGTCCCTTGTGTGCCCTACTAGGAATGAAAGGACTATACAGAGCTATTCTCCCTGTGTGTGTGTGTGTGTTTATGTGGTTTATGAGGACACAAATTTGTATAATGACATGGGTATGACATAGGTATTACA
>JAUCMR010000062.1:12116274-12135219 GCA_032357425.1 Enteromius argenteus
AGTGTAGGGCAATACCACATACAGTTTGTACAGTATAAAAACCATTACGCCTATGGAGAGTCCCCATAAATCACAAATACCAACATGTGTGTGTGTGTGTGTGCGCGCGCACATGTACACTTGGTGACCGAATGAGTAGACAATGTGAAGCTCATTCACAAGTCCATTATCAAAAAAAGATTAGTTCTCTCTGTCTTCTGTTGAAGCATTCCTGGCTCTGGTGAGAAACTATCAGACGGACACATCTCACTTCATACTTGACTCTCAATCACTTCAGCTGGACTGTCTGACTGATTCCTGGGCTGTTTATAATGGTTTCTTTGATTTGAGAGTATGTCTCGTCTATTTGGTCTGAGTTTCTGATTTTTATTTTAGTTTTATACTGATTTTAAAGAACTTTGTCAAGCGGTGCCACAGAATCTGGCCAGGGTCTTTTACTACAGCACTAAACATATTCTGGTGCACTTGACCCTGTGAGGCTTTAGAGAAACAAGACTTTTCTTCAAATTTAATCCATGTGAGAATCTGATACAGATGAGAAGGCAGTTTTATCTTGGTTACAAGATCTCTTGTTTATCTGATATCCAAACAAATCTCAGGTAAAAATCTCATGCCGGTTTACAAGGCTTATTTCTGCAGATCTGATCTCTGATATCTTACGAGTCAAACCTCTGGTATGAATCTGATCTCAGTTACTAGTCACTTCTCTATTCTTATCCCTTTTGCCAATCTGATTTCGGCTCTGAGTTTGGTTATGAATCTGATCTTGTGACTTAATGCTGATCTCAATTGATATCTTGTAGCCATCAATCTAACACTACCAAACAATATTCTGCTTGATTTTAGTCTGTCTATAACCACTTTATCAGATTTTTAAAACTCAAAGGTTTCTCTCTTGTGCAAAGATTACATTTCATAGCTATGATATTTGGTTGAGGTTGAGTGAGCTTAGGCTAAACACCCAGTTGGCAGTAGAATCCTTTCCTCTGCTCAGTATTTAAAGGGCAGTGCTGTTCTACTAATCTAATAACTACATTACAGACATCTCTTGGCAGTAAGAAGCTCATATTGTAAGCCTACACAAAGCTCTGATCTCGCTCTCTTATCTTTAGTGGCAGGCATATTTCATTAATCAGTGCTAGAGTTGAACTCAACTGCAAATCACTTGTGTTCACATTTACTTTTGCTCCAGTTAATCCAGATTAAAACATGTATTGATGTAGTGGTGTGGACCTCAAAGAATGAATGGGTGCTGGTCGTTTCAGAGAAACTGACAGATTGTTTCTTTCGGTCTCTACAGGTGTGCTAGTGGGCGCTGTCATTCGAGCAGCAGTCACGATGGTGGCCCTGTCGCTGAAGATCTGTGTGCGACAGTGCAATGTGGTCAAGACAATGCAGTTTGAGCCCTCAACTCCGGTTTATGATGCCTGCAGGATTATCAGAGAGCGAGTTCCTGAGGCCCAAACTGGACAAGGTAATATTCCTCTTGGCTTCTCACCATTTTACGTTCTTCCATGAGACTACAACTCTCCACTCCCGCGATGTTTTCAAAACATTTCTGTTTGTTTGAGCATCACAGCCAACCAGACACAACAACACTGGCTCAATCAGTTTGGGGAGTTTGGGGGCGGGACTATCTTTTTGTTCAACCAATGGTAGTTGGGGGAGTGTTCGGGGAAAGTTTTTTGCAAGTCAATTCCGTTTGGTGTCGTTAGAAGTTAAAATTGTACACTTTACTTTTTAACCAGCCTTGATGACCACCTGAAAAGGCAAATTATTTTAGAGGCAAAAAAAGTTATAACGTTTAACGTTGCTTTTTTATTTTATTGGAATAATATAACCTGGATTATTCAAAACAGTAATTACGTCAATTCTGAAATCATACTGTATTTACAATTTCATAATTGACATACATGTGTATTCAAATTGGCACATTTTGTCACATTTCCTAAAGATAATTCTCTGGAATTACTTGGAGTGGATATAAAGGCTCATATGATGTTGCTGAAAAGAATATTATTTTGTGTATTTGGTGTAAAGCAATGTGTTTTTGTGGTTTAAAGTCCAAAAACACATTATTTTCCACAAACTGTATTGTTGGCCTGTCTATGCCCCACCTCTCTGAAATGTGTGGATTTTTACAAAGCTCAGCTTTCGGAGAAGTGAGGTGTGCTCTGATTGGCCAGCTATCCAGTGCATTGTGATTGGCCGAATACCGCAAGCAAGTGACAGAAATGTTTCACCACTTACTGTACTGTGATGCCGTGTCCCAGCGCTATCACACAAAAACAATAAAACCCCTCATAAACTAGGTATTTGTTGCATCCAGTGGGGACATGAGAAATGGTAATAATGATGTTACATCACGCCTTATAAACATCGTAAACATGCATTTGTGATCAGAGAAACGATAAACAACAAGCACTACCCTACACTGCTCAAAACTCGCATTTGAGTAGTCAGCTGCAAATCCTTTAAATATAAAAACATAGGTACTTACAGGCTGTGAGTCAGAAGCACCAGACTGTCCTTGCAAAGTTGGAATTGGCTCACACTTTATAGACTCAGCATAGGCTACTCTCCAGGTTCAGGAAATAGTCCTCTAATATTTGGGTTAAACTGTTCTGGAACAGTGTTGTAAATGCAACTTAGCTTCTGATTTCTAGTTGTGTCCTCTTTTGGAAGCCCAAACACTGTAGTTTCTCTTTCACATCGAAACACAGCATCTCCAGAACATGGCGCCGGCAGCAACACTACAGTGAGAATAATAGCTCTGCATTCTTTCTGCATAAACATTTGGGTGGTGTTATGAAAATAAAACCTACACAGTGACTTAGAGATGTAAGGGCGTGTTTAAACAAGGCATTTTAGGAGGTGTTATAACAGCTTGTAGCACCCCAAAGAGAAAGGAAAACTTGAAATCACATCATATGACCACTTTAAATATAGTACATTGTGTTAGAGAAACCAAGAATACTACATTTTTTGAGGGTGATAGTATTATCAAAATACTGTATTCCTTAAACAAACTTGGGGCAGGGGGAACTTTTATGTTCAGTCTAAATTTTGTAAAAATCTGCAGAGCTTGACAGAACTTTGGATTCGGGCTGTGTATCCGTCATGTCAAAACTTGGGCGGTAAAGTGTTACGCTGTGTGCAACCTCAGCTGATGACCAGTTCTGCTTCAGAGTGAGTCTGATGGATAAGTGCACTCTCTCTCTTTCCATCTCCACTCAAGTTATCAAACGGCCACAAAGTCAAGCATTAATGTTCTCTGCTCGCTGGAGCTTGCGAAATGTACTCGTGTACACTATCAGCTCAACAGGAGTCATCACTTCAGGATGAGTCTGCAGCTCTGCCACTCTGTATACATTCATTATTTGGCCAGCTACAGTTAAATGACTGTTGTCCCATACGAGGCACATGATTGCTGCCCTCAGTGGCCACAGTGAATTGGACTCATCTTATAAAAGTCAATTGTTTTTTTTTTAGGATCAAAGACAAATTGCTTTGTGGTTAAATGAAGAGTCTGATATTTATTACGACCATATTTGAAGACGTTAACCGGATCTCTTTGATTTAGTATCTGCTTCCATGGGGTTGTTTTAATTATGTAAAACTTATTGCAGCATCAGATTACGGGCTCTTCCTATCCGATGAAGACCCCAGGAAAGGAATCTGGTTGGAATCAGGGCGCACCCTTGATTACTACATGCTGCGAAATGGGGTAAATTGCATTATTTGACTTTTATCTGTATTCTCCTCAGACTTTTGTAAGTTATTTCTATTGTGATTCTAAGCTTCATTTCAGCACTTATTCTCATCATGTACAGGACGTCCTGGAGTACAAGAAGAAACAGAGACCTCAGAAGATCAAAATGCTGGATGGAACCATTAAAACTATAATGGTGGATGACTCCAAAACAGTAGGGGAGCTGTTGGTCACAATATGCAGTAGGATAGGTGGGTTCTTTTTTTATTCTGTCAAGTTTTGCATAAATATTACAACTCGCCAGCTGATACAATGAATGTTGTTGTTTTTTTGTTTTTTTAAATGATGTGTACAGTAAAAGTAACAATGTCAGTCATCAGGCGATATTGGAGTTTTTCTTTATTTCCTATTTGTTTGACCTTAACATAACATAACATAACGTAACGTAATGTAATCTTTACCAAATCTCAAAATGAATATACATTTTTCATACTGTATATAATAATGCTTTGGTATCTGAATTAACTTGTATTATTTAAAATGATTGATTTTAGTGTTTATTATTCACAATTGAGACAAAATAGTATATAATTTTAATATTTGCCATTGATCTGTGTATCATATTGGATTTATGACCAGTTTAAGCAACAATTCGATGGAACTAAAAGCATTAGCCGTCTTCATTTACATTTTTAATTTATTCATTTTTAGATTCCTGAATGATTTACAATCAGGCTGTTTTTTTATCAATTCCAGTGAGCTGAATGATATTTATTTAGTTTCATACAAAACCTGTGCTGGAGAGATTGAAAGACTGACAGCAGAGAGTACTGATTATCTCGTGCTCCACAGGAATCACTAATTATGAGGAGTACTCACTGATCCAAGAGCAGGTGGATGAGAAGCGCGAGGATGGGATGGGAACGCTGAAGAAAGACAGAACCCTCCTGCGAGACGAGAGGAAGATGGAGAAGCTGAAAGCCAAACTTCACACAGATGATGATTGTGAGGCTCCTGGCAACTGTGAAAATAAAACATTAGCAAACAAAACGCCCCGCCAGATTTACCCACACTGAGAGATTCTCATACAGGCTTAAAGAAATTTTACACAGTCCAGATCTTTTAGTGATATATGCTCACTGTATTTGAAGTATGTTTTTGATACACATTTAAAAAATGAATTTGGTTGCTAATGCTAACATGGCCAAATGTTTCTTTCGCAGTGAACTGGCTGGACCACAGTCGGACATTTCGGGAGCAGGGCGTAGAAGAGAGCGAGATACTACTTCTACGAAGGAAGTTCTTCTATTCTGACCAGAACGTAGACTCTCGTGATCCTGTCCAACTCAACCTTCTCTACGTGCAGGTAAAAATATCAATCACTTTTCGTGCTCTTTTTCTGTTTCAGACCACATACTGACTAGATGTCATGTTTTTTCCAAAAACAAAATACGCCACAAAACAACAAGGTCACAGCCAATCAGACCATATTTGAAATAAAATATGCAATTATGTGAAGCTGGATTTTTGACCTATGAGATTTCACTGTGGGCGGAGTCAGCCAACATGACGAATGTAAACTAAGCAATCATAGGGTTTCGTTTGCTGAGATTTACAGTGACAGCTTCTTGACCTGAAGTATTTTGCCCTGATGCCCTGTGTAATTATTGATAATTATGCTTGACAATAATAAGCAATTTTATCATCTTTTAGTGACATTCTGTCTGTCCTCTATCTGTCTTTTTGGCTGGTTTTACTGTATTGCACCAGTTTGCCAAAACCTCTTCGTCACCACCTGCTCTAACAATTAATTAATTTCTCAGAGCCACTGTTGCACAGACATTTAGGTGTTAGATGTTGTCATTTTAGTTTTATGAAAGCAGTAAAATAGTGACACAGCTTCTATGAATGAATTATTGGTCAGCCCAGAAGGCAATGCGCATATCTTCACAGTTGCTGATTTGTCGATTTTGTCTTCCACCACCTAGGGCAGTATGGATCACTTTTCCATAAGTGCCTAATTAGCCACTTTTTTCAGAGTATTGTGAAGTATTTTTAGATCGTAATAAATGTGAAAAGCCAGAAAGCACAGAGAATCAAAATCATAAGTGTCTATGTGGGAATTTAGACCAATGAGATGTCGTTGGGCGTGGAGCTAAACAGCATAACACAATGCATTTTGTGCAAGGAAACTGTTTTTATCTTTTGATATTTTATTGTGTAATGCAGGTAAACACATTTTTACACCTTGCTCAGGCACTTGCATATTTTTTACAGATTATAATGTGTGTGAGAAAATTACAACATATTTGATGTTTGTTGTATATCTAAGTGTTTTGAGGGCGGAGCTAACCAGCATGATGCTATGAAAATATTAGGGCTGGGAAGAATAACACGTTAATTTTAATTTTTAGTACAATAAAAATAATCACAATTAATAAAGCGTCTTTAGGAAGGATCTTTCATATTTTTAGGACTTCCTGAAGCTTACTAATGTTTTTCTTAAGGACTTCTTCTTAACTTCTTAGGTAGCCTTAAAACATGTTTGAGGGGGTAACATTTTTAAAGACACTACTGGAGTTATTGCTTGAAGTTTTGTTATATTATACTTTCTTAGTAATTACGCTTATTTCAAATACTTTTACACTTTTTGGAAACTATGCACTTTTCACATTTTTCACGTTTTTTTTTCTTCAGGACACGAAAGTGAAAAAATGGCAGACATTATTTTTATGAGCCAATGAGTTTTTACTGTGGGTGGAGCTAACCAGCAAATGCAATATAAAAATAATAATGAAAAAACAGAGCTGGGTAAACAGCATGATAATTTTGGTGGTTGGTTAATGCGATTTAAAAACATTTAATCCAACACAGAACCGATAAAACTTTAACAAGGAAACCAGGACATTTATTACATGCTATTTTTTTGTCCGTTATGCTAAGTTTGCACATGATCTTACATGTGATGTTGTCACACATTCACACAAATATATTTCATTCTCTCTCTGGTTTGAGTCATAAAGTGGCCAGCGGGTCTTCATGCATACATGTAAATGCGTGTGTAAGTAGTGCAATCTGAATGTGTGTATGCACTCAAGGAGCTCTGTGCTAGTGTGTAGTTTCCCTCGAGGCTGTGAGCTGTTGAAGCAGACGGGCCGCAGCGCTCTGACCGGCCTCTGGAGCACACGGCTCGCTGCAGATGCATTATTGTGTCACACGCACATACTCTGTCCACTGCACTTAATAACTTACATAAGATGATGGATAAGCACTTTTTTGGCCAATATAAAGTCAGTATTTCTGGGTTTGAAAGGAAAACATGGCTGTGTCCTTGTTGTTAAATGTGTGTTTACAATATGTCAAGTTTCCACATGGTATTTTTGAAATAAAACGTGGTACCATTATTTCCAGAACATAATGATACTTTGTAGGTAACCTAGTATTATCTTGATATTTCTCTTAAGACCATAATAATACCATGGTGTCCCATTATATACTGAAGCACTAGAATTACTGTATTTGTATACCATACAAATCAGCTGCTAAAATTGATTTTAGAGGGTTTTGACCTCTTTTTTTGTTAAACTGGTCAGGCTGGGAGTCCAGCTACATACACAATATTACTATGATTACTATATTGTTTACCATGTACTTAAAAAAATACTGTACTGTTATCTTATACTACATCCAAAAACATAGTATTTACATTTCTACTTCAGATTCAGATGGTATTAGCCTGATGCATTCAAAAACATGGTAATACCATGGTACTTTATCATATTCTTGCAACATGGTTCTGCTATGGTACCATGTCAGGACACATGGTATCCCTTATGAAAATCAACCATGGTTTTACAACAAATTATGGTTACTAAACCAATATTACCCACAATTTAATCATGGTTTTTCTACACTAACCATAGTTTAACCATGGGATTTGTAGTAAAACTGTACACTGCAAAAAATGCTTTTCTGGCTTCGATGTTTTGTCTTGTTTCCAGTCAAAATATCTGAAAAGTCTTATATCAAGAAGGATTTTCTAGACAAGTAAAAATTATATTCTTGTTTTCAGACAAAACAAGTGAAAATCCAGTAAGTTTTTGCTTGAAACCAGCAAAATAATCTGCCAATGGGGTTAGCTAAATAAACTTGTTTTCTGTTTGAAATAAGCAAAAACACACACATTTTTACTTGTCTAGAAAATCCTTTTTTATTTAAGAATTTCTAGATATTTTGGCTGGAAACAAGACCAAAAATCTAAGCTAAAAAGACATTTTTGCAGTGTAATGATAATCAATATGCCAAAAAACATGGTTACTACTGCTAGTATTACCATGATATTATGATGCTACTATTACCAAATTCATGTACATGGTATTTAAATGTTACTCTACAGATTTAGTTTTTTTTTTTAAGAATACCATGAATTTTTTTGTAATTGATAGATTCACTGAGGTTTTTTGTATGTCGATGCTGGTAAAAAGGTGCATGCAAGTCACTAAATACACACACACACACATATGCACGCATACTGTAACACTTCTCCTCCCTTTCCTCAGTCTCCCTCTGTCTCTCTCTTCCTCTGTAGTAAACACACACGCCCGCGTGAAATTCTCTGACATGGTGCCACACACACCCACATACTTTGAGAAACAGAAGAGCACAGCTCACACACACGCACACACACATGTATGCGCTCAGGAGTGTTTGGCAGGCTGAAGGGGAATTCTCTGCTCCGCTCAGGGGGCGTGACCGCGTCATATCTCAGTTTGTCATGATGTGTTCCCATAAAACCTCACTGACTGTATCTGCTACTGTTACCATGTTGATGTCATCTGGGAGCGATGCGAGATGATTGGTGGATGTCCTGAGGGTGGGGCCCCTCACACACGGACTTGTTTATGATGATGTAAAACTTCCATGACCTCAGTCCCTACTCAAGTGTGTGTACATTTCTGCCTCTGGGCTATTAATGACTTTATCCTGATTGTTTGAAGACTTACAAACTTGGCTCTGCAAATAGATGTCGCTTATTTTGTAGATGCTCACTTGGTGGCGGTGCGGATGGCACTAAAATGTCTCTGTAAGATGCACCCTTTCGGGGTTTAAACTGAACTACAGTCAGGTGTATGAACACATGGGCTGTCAGCCTTAATAGCGGCCGCAGGCCGTCTGTAATATTAGACTGTACTCAGTGTCACCACGCTGTGTTATTGAAACGTCTTAAAGGGATAGTTCACATAAAAACGATATTTCGGGTCAGTATTTACTCGCCCTCATGTTGTTCCAATCCCACGTGCTCTTACTTTACTCTGTGGAGATTCCTGAACGTTTTTTGGCAGCTGAACCACTTTGACGTAAAATGTTTTCGTGCAGTACCACCTGAGTTTTTAAGTTAATGTTTCAATATTTAATGACACACTGACATGTTTCATGGTTTTTCTGATGTTGGTCACCTAAGATTTCATACTTTATTAGAAATTGTTTTATATTTCATTCTTTTTGTTTTAAATTTGTTTATTTATTGTAATTTTAAATATTTTACATTTTTTTACATTTCATCAACTCACAGACTCTCCCAAAGTTCCTTCACAAACCCTAATTTGTAAACACTTTTTCTTCGCTTTTTTTGTTTGTTTCTGTAGGTCGAGTTTAATTTTGCTTTCTTTGTTTCCATTTTAGACTGGTTTAGTAGAGCTTAGTTTGATCTGTTTTTGGTTTGTTTATGTTTTGTGAATTTTTCTTTGTTTGTTTGTTTAGTTGAGTTTTGTTTTCTTTTTTGGTTTGTAATGACATGAGAGTGAGTAAATGATCACAGAATTTGTATTTTTATGTGAATTACTTTTTTAAGGCTTTTTTAGGCCCTTAAGATTGTGTCGGTGCAATCCCAACAAGTCTGTTAAAGCGTGCCTGCAGGAATCACGTGTTACAAATTGTGTGCTACTGCTTAAAAAAACAAGATGTCAAGATGAGAAGCCTTCCTCAGCTCACAAAATCATTTTATCTCATGCTAAATTTGCTTATTAGCACACAATCTCATCTCCACACAGAGATTCTTGTGTTAATATACTGATCTAAATATTCTTTAAATATGTTGATGGCCCATTGAAATGTTTTTGTCTTCTTTGTAATGCTAACGACTGCTTAGCGAATGCACCGCATACTTTTTGTAACATCTTTGTTAGCACTCTCATTACATTCTGTAACATCTGCTCTTGTTTCCTGTCTCTGTTTCAGGCCAGGGATGACATTCTGAACGGATCCCACCCCGTGTCCTTTGATAAGGCCTGCGAGTTCGCTGGAATTCAGGCACAGATCCAATTCGGTCCCCACGTGGAGCACAAACACAAGCCAGGGTTTTTAGAGTAAGACCACATGCCTTGTAGCTGCGGTATCATATGCAGCCCATTCAGCACTGTCACTGTAACACCCACACACACACACACGCACAGGCTCTTTCAGTTGTTATCTGATTACATTTTAGACCAGACAATTATTTGCAAGAATTCAGTGCTGTCTGTAAACCTTAAAAGAGTCGGTGTGGGCGTACGTTATGAAGATGTAATTCCCGCAAGGATGACCTCATGTGTTTTGTTCTGCTCTGATGGAAAAATGTTTGTGTACTATGAGTGTAAACATGTGAAATGTATTTGCAGCCTGAAGGAGTTCCTACCAAAAGAATACATCAAACAGAGGGGGGCGGAGAAGAGAATTTTTCAGGTACGTGACCCTCTGATGGCTTTACTCAATCCGTTATTCTAAGAAAACATGCTATTAGGCACTGTTCATGACTAACATACAAAAACAGCCTGAATCCATTAAAAATGAAGGCTTTTTGAATTTTTCAACACATGGTCAGTGAAAGGAGTGTCTTAACCTTGGAGAAAACGTGGATTGCAGGAGGTCAAGCTAAATATTAGATGAGCGGTTTTCTTTTCTGTTCATTCTGTGAGGTTTGGGATTTTGCAACCTTGTTATTAATATTTGGAATATGTATAATAAGTACGGCCTAAATGCGATGTTATACCGTGATTTGAGTATTTAACATTTTAATTAATATCCAAATTTTATTTTATACAAAATTGTAAAAAGTAAGTTGATATGAAATCCGAGTAACAGGGTTGAAAATCGAGCTGTAATTGCAACCTAGCTTGTCTGGAATCAAAGCTCAGTTTGTAATTATTGATAAAATTCCTATCAATGTAAAAAACTATTTCATTCAGTTTTTTAACAGGGTTGAATGGTTGAGCTGAATCGCAAAAAGAAAAATCATGTGTTATAATGAAATACATGGGATACAGCTAAATATTTCACTTTTGGTAGTTAAAAAGATTTCATTAAAATTAGATTTAGTAAACTTGTTTTATTGCAATGTACATAATATTAATTCAACAGAATATTTCAGTTCTTATATAAAATCTTGTACACTGTGATTTCCGCTTAACCACTAAACCCTATGACCGAAGTTATAGAAAAACAAAAAAGGAAAGTAATCAAACATTTGTTTTTTTACTAATAGAAAATGTAGCAATAATGACCAAAAAAAACTTCCTAATTAGCTCGTAATTTAAGCTTGATTTTCAACCCTGTTATTCAGATACATATACAGTCTATGTATATGTATGTATGGATGTGTGTGTGTGTGTGTGTGTATACATACATATATATATATATATATATATATATATATATATATTGCTTCTCATAACGTGTTTTTATACAGTGTTTTCAGCTCATATATTGAGCTCTACAGTGTGAATTAAAAATAAAACAGACTATGTTGACTTCTAACCAAAAGGTTATTGGTTCAAATCCCACAATGACTGATAAGTGATTATATCTTAATCTCCTCACCAGGATCACAAAAGCTGCGGGGAGATGACAGAGATCGAAGCAAAAGTAAAGTATGTGAAGCTTGCCAGGTCTCTACGCACATACGGAGTGTCTTTTTTCCTGGTGAAGGTGAGTATTTTACCGTTTAAACTTCAGATTCTGTTTCTGTTCAAAGTTTTAAAATGCAAATAATTGGTCACAAATGGTTGTGAATGTAGCCAGCTAATATTACAAAACAGAAAAACGTTATTAAGAGTTATTGCCCTTGTATAATCTTGTGCCGAACAATATTTTTCTCTTATCGCCTTCAATTCAGACTGCAAGCTCACAAGTAGAGTAAAATATCATTTATTTTGCCGTGGCGCAGCACTGCCGATACTTAGCCGTGCAGAAAACATTGGACTGTACAGTAAACCAGCAAAAAGAGTGTTTGGAAAGACCATTAAATAATTCATACTATCCACACTATCAAAGAAAACAAGCGCCGACAGATTCAAAAGACTGTTCTTCAACAACAAGCACTTTATTTCTTAATGGTAGTCTCATTAAATCTGTAAAACTGACTTGGAAATTGTATTTTTTTATTATTATTATTATTAAAAATAGTTTCTGTAAAGATTGTATTTTATTGTATTATACAGATATTTAATCGTGTATTATTATTATTATTATTATTTACACAATTCATCTCAAATTGTTTAAAAAGTTGTACATTCATTTTCATATTGCTGTCCCTCGTTTTGGCACAAAGAATGGCTGCCATCACAATAATATTTTAAAATATATTAAAATTGTTAATTTTTCATAGTATTAATGTTTTACTGTAAAATTGTATTTTTGTATTAATGATGCCTAATGTGGAGCATAAGAGGCGATTGTGTGTATATAATGTATAATCATGCATCATAATGCAATAATAAGGCAAAACATGGGATACAGCAAAACATTGTATTTCAAGAGTTAATTGAAATTAACTATTAAAATTTTAAAAAGTATTACTACTATTCATAATTTAGTAGATAAGTTCAAAGTTCAAATGAATTTAATATATTAGAATAATTTTCTTAAATATGTACATATATATATATATATACATATATACATGACACACACATATATTATGTGAACAAAAAAAATATTTTGGAATGCTATTAAGAGTTGCCCAGCACTTAAAAGTTTTGATATAAATTGTAGAATTTTAGTATAAAAGAATATGTATATAATTTTTGGCTACAGAATGCAGCAACTGAGCAATTATGATCAAGTATTCCAGAGGCCTTCGTAATTAATAGTTCAAATTAAGCAATAATCCTTATCCATATGCAGGGTTCTTAGAAAGTGTTTCCTTTTTTGTCCAATTCTGTTTGTGTTTTTAAGACTATTAAGCATTCTTAAGCTGTACGGCACACACAGGAAGATTTACAAGCCGCCCGCTCAAGGATCAGTTTCAGGTCATTAGTGGAGTGTTGCTAAGTGCCCGGTTTCAAATTAATAGCGCCTAACAATAGATTGCGCCGCTCTGAATGAGCAAAAGCACCGTCCCTGACCGATGCAGACAATTAGACAATGAACATTTACCAAAAAACTATATTTACCCACATTGCGTAAACCTCACCCTTGAAAAGCGATGCCATTCAGGACCGTAAACAATGTCAGCAGGTCTTTCTGTGAGGTAAGTCGTTATTTATTACGCTCTCTTATCAGTGGTTGTTATATTCGGCCCTCAGGTTAAAAACAATAGCCTGGAGATGTGCGGTCCAAGAGGTCATTTAAACGTTTAGTGTTTGTTTTTATTATGTATTTGTGCGGCCGTAAGAGTCCTCTGGCAGGATGCCATCAGTGGGCAATTATTTTGGGTCGTGCGTGTGTGTGTGTGTGTGTGAGAGAGAGAGAGAGATGAAGGGAAATGGCAGAAGGCACCATACCATGGTCGAGTAGCACATATACTGTAACCTAGTTTTAGATGCTGCCGCCCATTTTTGCAGCTGCTGTGCCTGATTGGCTGGACGGTGTACTGTGTCATGAATATGAATTTACACATGCTTTGGGAGCTAATATTATCGCTATCAAGGTGCAAGTGTATGATTTTGCAAACCAGATTTTCCATATACTATACTGTATGTGGCATGGATGATAGTTGTTAAAGAACAAAGAACCTTGAAGTGACTTATGAGTTTGAGAATCTTTGAGAAAAAGAGTAAATTCACGTACATTAAACATTTCAAATGTCACTAAACCATTTGTTAAATGTTCTAACGTATAGACAATGTCAAATAAACATTTGGTTGAAATATGTGCACTATCAGAGAGAATGTTCCAGTAACAGCATGCTGACATCTTTTAAAGGAACACGCCATTTTTTTGTCTTTTTCTTTTGGAAAATAGCCATTTTCCAACTCCTCTACAGTTAAACAGTTGAGTTTTACCATTTTTGAATCCATTTCGCTGATCTCCGGGTCTGGCGGTAGCTAGGGTTGCCACCTGTCCTTTAAAATACGGAATCGTCCCGTATTTGAGAATGAAATTGCGCGTCCCGTTTTGAATCAATACAGGACGGGTTTTGTCCCGTATTTTTTATAATTTTTTCAAAGCAGCGTCTCATGCAAATCATCCCATACGCATTTTATGAAGATGCCTCCTTTCCAGTGTTTTCAGACCCCCTTGGCGAGACATTTTTCCAAAAAAGCGACTAGCGACTTCTTGGACAAAACTCAGCGAGTCTCTAGTAGTGCCGTGCTAGCGCGGGCTCTTGTTTTCCCAGCCAAAAATGACCAAAGAGTTTCAATATTTTTCCTGTTTAAAACTTGACTCTTCTATAGTTGCATCATATACTAGGTAAAAGGCTGGTATAACTATGATCTATACTACAGCAAAGTTCCTTGATTTTTACGTGAGAATGAGAGTTTAGTTCCTAGTTCTATCAGCCTAGAAAACTTTTCATTTTACACCGGTCTTATTACACAATGAAACTATGGAAGAGTTACGTTTAAACAGGAAAAATCTGTAAACTCTTTGGTCATTTTTGAGCGTGATGCTAAAGGTCTAATGTATATATAATTAATTTATTTATTTGTGTGTGTATATATATATATATATATATATATTAATTTGGCAACAATTTATGTTTTAATCAAGGATTTTAGATGTACATGGTCATGGCCAAACTATCCACTATTCTGCAGACACTGTGGTAAAGCATTGTAGAGAGAGAGTTGAAATAAGGACAGTGAACTGCATACAGGGCGATACTCTTTCAACATGATTAATGAGCAAAACAAATTTAGTAATAACATAAATACCGAAATGAAGTCAGCAATCAGCAGCCCATTGTGTATTTCGGTTCTCGCCACACAATACACAAACACAATGTGTTATTTTTCAACAGGAGAAGATGAAAAGCAAGAATAAGTTGGTCCCACGTCTGCTGGGCATTACCAAAGAGTCAGTGATGAGGGTGGATGAGAAGACCAAAGAGGTGGTGCAGGAGTGGCCCCTCACTACAGTCAAGAGGTGGGCGGCCTCACCCAAGAGCTTCACACTGGTACGTTACATTATTCACTCCATTTAACACCAGCCAAAATAATTGAAATATGTATCTTTATTTATTTATTTATTTATTTTACTTTATATTGCAATCTTAATAAATGCAAATTGCAATAAATAAAATATAATGCATAATAATAGTACACAAGTAACTGTTTTATGTACTGTTTCTGTTATATTGTTATTTTATGTTTTATATTTACATTTTAAAAACAAAAATTATGTACATAATATACTATATGGTATAATATAATATATAACTCAATCTCAACTCAATTTCTCTCGATCCAAGCAGCTAAATCTTTAGCCATCTGATTGTAAAGCAATCTTGATTTGGCTGTAATGTAATAATAGTTGTTTTTTTCCTTGATAAAATGCCCCAGTCCTCTACTACTTGAGTGTTTTAACCTTGCTGTGTGATGCGCAGTTCTGCTCCACCATTAGGAGCCACTTTTAGCATCTCATGTACAGCACTTGTGCTCCAAGGACAGTTGGCTGACTTCCTGTCGGCTAAAGCAGAATAAGCACATCCACACAGCCTTGAGATGTGTGCTTCTCATATCTGTTATATGTGTGTGTGTGTGTGTGTGTGTGTGTGTGTGCGTGTGTGGCCTCATGCAGGATTTCGGTGAGTACCAAGAGAGCTATTACTCTGTCCAGACCACAGAAGGGGAGCAGATCTCTCAACTCATCGCTGGATACATTGACATCATCCTTAAGAAAGCAAGTCCCTGGCTCTTCAACATGTGAATTAAAGAAACGGTTCACCCAAAATGTCTTTAAGAGAAAATTATTCACATTTCCCATGTTTAAACCTTATGCTATAATTTTTGGGTGAACTATCCCAAAGTGATCTATCCTATAGATATTCCTTCTTTTTGGTGCAGTTTATTTACTTATTTACTTACTAATATATATATATATTTTCCTCCCCTTGTTTTACAGAAACAGAGTAAAGATCGGTTTGGTTTGGATGGTGATGAGGAATCCACCATGCTGGAAGAATCTGTATCCCCGAAAAAGTCAGTCGAAATCTCTTGTTCTTGTCCCAATAATTCCTTGTTTTCGGGCACCAATCTTTTTTTCACACATATAATTATGTTGTGCTGATAAATTGATAGTTCTACAAACATCCACTTTTGAATTATTTTTAAGTCCAATATCATAGTAATAGGGTTGACTCTTTTACAGTGTAATTTGACTTTACAAGCCTTTTGCTCAAGGTTCTGAAGCTATAAAGAGAATGTAATACTTATACAGTATTTCTACAAATATAAAAAAGATTCCTTAATTGCTTACTATACAAAATCACCGTAACAGGGTTGACTTTTTTACAGTTTAAATTGACTTTACAAGCATTTTTCTCAAGGTTGTAAAACTAAAATAGAACATGATACTCTAATTTTCTACAAATTTCCAGATTCCCTTAATTAATTGCTTACTATACAAAATCACCGTAACAGGGTTGACTGTTTTACAGTTTTTAATTTTACAAGCCTATTGGTCAAGGTCGTGACAGTGGAAAAAGAACATGATACTTATATTTCTACAAATATCTTAATTAATTGCTTACTATACAAAATCACAAAAACAGGGTTGACCTTTTTTACATTTAATTTGACTTTTGCCACTTTTTTGAATTTAGCCTTTTGTTCAGGGTGATTGCACAAGGAAGAGAATGTAATGCTGATACTTCTGCAAATTTTATTACTATACAAAATTTTGATAACAGGGTTGACATTTTTTATTTGACATTGTAAGACTTGTGCTCAGTGTTGTAAAACTATGCATTATTCTGAAAAGAATAATTAAATTCCGACATTTCCACAAATCTCCACTTTTCCATTTAGTAGATTTTTACTAAACAAAAACACGTTGACAGGGTTAATATATAAAGATATTTAAGTCCCATAATGACAAATGTAACAAAATAATCAAAGCATATTATCCACTGTTTTTTACAAAATGAACACCAAAATAGTAGTAAGGATTAGTTTTGTTTGGACTATGATGAGGAATCCACCATTCTGAATAAATCTGTACTTGTTTCAGGCAACAGCCATCTTGTCACACTTTTAATTGCATTGTGATTGCACACCTTTTTTTTGAATCACTGTGTTTCATTTGTATTCACCTCATATTAGAACTAAGGTGTCTAATGACTTTGGTGGAAATGCTCAGGCTGCACACTGCCATTTTTAATCACAAGGAGATGGAGACACATTTTTCTCTTCTTTTACCCTTGATGTAGAAGGCGCTGAGGGCAAGAGAGCGAGATTATTATTTCCACAAAAAGTGCTACCTCATCAGCAAAACGTCACTTAAGATATCAGGTTTCTGGAAGAGAGAGATAGAGATAGTGAATGTGTGAATATTTCCCTTCCTACATCTTGCTGTTTCTCAGCCGCTCAGTAAATATATCTTGGTATTTATGTATTTGGGTCATTCTGAGTAACGGTTGTCTTTTACAGTTTAAGTAAGTATATTTCGGTACATTTCAAACATTCTGCCAAACAAATAAGTATTATTAAGACAAGTCAAGTCAAGTGTAATTAAGTTAAAATAATTACATTTAGGATATAATTATCCCTTTAGAAAGGTACTATATAAAGATTGGGTTGAACGGTTTATGGTTATGGTTTAATTTGACTTTACAAGTCTTTTACTTGTGTATTGATTTTAGTAAGTGTTTGATTTTAGAAAGATAATGCCGAAATTGTGAATAATCAATTATTTACTGTAGAAAATAATTTCAGCAGGGTTGGTCATTTGAAGGGGTCATATGTTGCTAAAAAGAACATTATTTTGTGTATTTGGTGTAATGCAATGTGTTTATGCGGTTTAAGGTTAAAAAAACACATTATTTTCCACATACTGTACATTTTTGTTTCTACTCTAAGCCCCGCCTCCTGAAACGGATGAATCTGTACAAAGCTCATCATTCTGAAAAAGTGAGTTGTACTATGATACGCCAGGCAGTTAGAATTGCCCCTTAGTCTCTGTGCACAGCCAGCATTGGCTGCTCCCAGGTTCAGGAAATAGTCCTCTGTAAATGCACTGAACACACTCTAATATTTGTTTTGAACTGTTCTGGAACAGTGTTGTAAATACAACTTAACCACTGATTTCTAGTTGTGTCTTCTTTTGGAAGCACAAAGAAAGTAATTTCACTTTCACAACGACACACAGTGCGTCCAGCAATAGCTCTGCTTTCTTTCTTTGCATAAACATTTGATGCCACCACTTTATGATATCACAAAGTGGAGGGGGTGTTTAATCGAGATGTGTTGGGAGGGGGAGTACAAATCACAACCTTTATAGAGGATATCTCTTTGGTTTTGAGACTTTAGCCTTTGCAGATTTTCTTTATGCAGCTTGTAACGCTCTAAAGAGAAAGAAAAATTTTAAATCGCATCATATGACCCCTTTAAAGTTTAAATCTCCTTGGTGCTTTTAGAGAATTTAATTTAGATTTTTTTTTACGAATATACATTTATATGAAGTTTACTCTACAAAGTCATGGTAACAGGGTTGAATGTTTTACAGTTTAATTTGACTTTACGCGCCTTTATTCTCAAGATCATGGCACTATAAAGAGAATGTAATGCTGATATTTCTGCATATCCAGTTATCAGTAATCAGTTGCTTACTAGGCAAAATCTTGCTAACAGAGTTGACAGTTTTACAGGTTTTTTTTTTACACGCCTTCTGTTCAAGGTTGTGGAACAACATATTTAATAATAGAATAATTTAACTTTGATATACATATATCAATGATGATGATATTACATATAGTAAGAACCAAGTCTGATATCACTTGAAATTTTTCCAGAATTATATCTTTTATTTATATATAT
>JAUCMR010000062.1:12135319-12169146 GCA_032357425.1 Enteromius argenteus
ATATATATTTAGGATTACAAAAAAATATATAAACAAAAAGAAAAAAAATTTAAGTATGTATGGCCCCATACTTGAACTCCAGCAGTGCTTTTATCCGGCCTGGGATCTGGTTCTGTCAGAATGGGATATACAGATGGGTCACGTCCTCTGAAGCCCTGCCTAAAAAGTGGTTGTTATGGGCAACAGCATCCCACTTCTCTCTGTTGGAGAGAGGGGAGACGTCGGACATCTGTGTCTGTCCTTGTGCCAACTTACTCATGTTACTTCTAGCACTATAATCCAAAAATTGAGGCCTCTCACAATGAGCTGTAATTAAGCAATAGTGCCTGAAGCGTCTGTTTTCCTGGTGTGGATAGAGAAGCGTCGCTCAGCTGATTTTAATGGCTGTCAGTAATTACCGTAACAACAACAACAACCATCATTCACAGATATAAGGGTGAATGCAGGCTGACAGCATCTGATAATGAGTCATTACTTCTTTGTAGGTCCACCATCCTCCAGCAGCAGTTTAATCGTGTGGGTCGAGTTGAGCATGGGTCGGTGGCGCTGCCTGGCATCATGCGCTCGGGGTCAATCGGGGGCCCCGACACATTCAACATGGGCACCATGCCCTCGGCTCAACAGCAGATCACCATGGGACAGATGCACAGAGGACACATGCCCCCTCTGGTGAGAATGTGCAACTGCAACAATTTTTATATCACGGTCACATCTTATGCGGTGCAGTTCTGCTTTCGTGGTTCCATCTGTTGCCTGAATCTTCATTGTGATTTATTTGTGCCTATCATATTGTAAATTGGACTGTCACTTTTGATAATTGGGATTATTGGTTGTTTGTTGCATTCTGGTTTTCGATTGTGGCGACTAGGTGAATTATTAAAATTGATGGTCACATAGCATTTATCAAATCATCTCTGCACTGCTAGTTTAGTATAATTCAGACACTATTATACTTTTTTATTATTATTTTGAATTTAACATATTTTTCTTTTTTATTTCAGATTAAAGCTTTAGTTTTTTAATGTAGTGTTTTTAGATCTTTTTTTATTAGTTTGCTATATTTTATTTGCTAATTTATCAAGTTAAACTAAATTAGAAACTTTGTGTTGGGAACTAACTGAAAAAGGCAAGTCAGGTTTTTATATATATATATATATTTATTTTTTTTAACTATCAAAAATAGACTAAAAACTCTGTAATAAAGTCAGAAAAGTTTCACAAACCAATAATAACATTGTCAAAACAAACCCTGCACTACATGGATCTGTGAAAATTGACAGAAAACGCTGTAATGTGCATGCCAGACCAGTAGTGGCAATGTTACTTTGTAAAGAAAGATATCTATGTGTTTGCACATTTCTGTTTTTAGGCCCCCAAAATGCCAATTTTGTGTAAATTAATTGCCAGAACACAAAATGTTTACAGGTTGTGTAAGCGGGCTCTATATTTTGAGTTAACTATAACCTTTGTGGTATTTGTTAATCCTATGCAGTGTAACCTAGTGGGTTATTATCTAAACTGGTAACCATAAGGTTCTGATATTGAATCCCACCAAGGTCTTGCTTACTGTAAGGCCAGAACATCTACACAAAGTTGCTAATTTTATCTTATATATCCATGGCATTAAACCACTTGGAGTGGTTTTAGTGAATTTTTGTGGGTTAATCCAGTCATTTCAACAGGATTCAATGCAATGTGAAAGTTTTCCCTACACAGAAGTTTTCTATAGAGAGTGTTAAAAGCCTTTTTTGTGCCGTCAGAGTCTGGCCCAGCAAGCACTGATGGGAACTATCAACACCAGTATGCAGGCCGTCCACCAGGCACAAGCTGACCTGGGAGAGGTAGACAATCTTCCACCACTGGGACACGACATGGTAAGAAATTATACTAAGAAAAATCTACTTTTATATAAGGTAAAGTGTACAACAAGTGCAAAAATAATGATGTTGTATTGCTGTAAACCATCTATTGCCTGGTTTTATGTGGGTGAAGGTGTTTAAGATAAGATCCTCATACAGCATGTCCTAGTGTGTGATGTATTATGCAGTAGAAGGTTGCTGGTTCAAATCCCACGTGGGACTTTGAGTCATAATAAAGCTAGTCTAAAAGCCTTGTAATGTGGTTATTTATATTAAGGTTTTCGTTTTTGTGGCATTACAGTAATGCATTGTGGCATTGGCGTACAATTATTGCTCATTTATTGACTATAAGTGCCGAGATCATCATTGATGGGTAACCTGCGATTAGATAACCTTGATATTTCTTAGAAAAAAGACATGATACGCTAACATTCACTCTCCGTTCTTTTCTCCCAAAAGGCATCCAGAGTGTGGGTTCAAAACAAGGTGGATGAATCCAAACACGAGATTCACTCCCAAGTGGACGCCATCACGGCTGGAACCGCGTCTGTGGTCAACCTCACTGCCGGTATGTAACCGAATGAGAAATTACCCATAAACCATCTGGACCTTATTCACATACAGAACAATACATGGTTTTTATTTAGTTTTTAGTACTTTTTTGCTTTCATGTAATAAAATGTAATAACATCATATTAAAGTAATTAATTAAATGATTACATTTAGATAAAAATAGACTATTCTCAGTTGTTAAATATTTAATTGACATTAAATATTAAATACAATATCCAGGTGAATATTACTGGTGAGAATATTATTGATGAAAAAAAAATATATATAAAGTGTCTAACTTAAGGTTTACAAGTTTTTGAAGAATAAAATGTCAAAATTTGGTTGACATAATGTTACATTATCATTAAGTGTAACACAATATTTATGTAAAAATTCAAACAACATGACAAATTAACATTTATAAAAGAATAAATGAGCATATTAAATTTTATTGTGTTTTAAACTAGTAAAAAAGTCTCACTGAAAAACCTAGGATAGTGTAAGTATTTGGGGTAAGAGTAAGTAGTCTTTTAATATGTAATAAATAGATTTTTATTGTAAATATACCTGGCGAAAATTGTTCAACTGAATCACGTTTGTTTTTGCAAATGATAATAATAATAAATTGCAAAAGCTTTAGTTATTTTTGTGTGTATAAGGGAAGAATAGCATTTTAAATTAGCCCTAGCAAGACAAACAATGTGGTGAAAATAACATTTATGTTAGAAAGGATCATAACTCTCCTAAAAGTGACATACTGTAATTCTGCAGTGATGAATATACACTTTTGGACATTTTTAGGCCATAAATGAACAAACATCATTGGTCCAATACCACTAGTGTATGAAAATAATGCTGATTTAGAAGAAATTGACACTACTTTTATTGGTTTATACCAGCAACTGATGAAGGAAAAATATGTTTCCTCTCACTGCTAAATAATAAGTCACTCTCCAATTGCACTAATAAATATTTCCATTAATGAATGTGAAGTTTGTTGTCCTGAAGCTGAACTGCTTGGCAGGATTTGTGGATTCCTTCCCGCGTTCTGGAGAGATTCCATGCCGACCAGACCAGGTTTTTGCTGGATTTAATCTCCTCGTGCCATCTGTTTGATAGTGCGGAGATTTGCCTGTTAACCAGCAGCCCAGCTCAAACTTTACTGCTTTTTTTGCAGCCTGTGCTTTACATCTGTTCTCGTGCCCTGAAGAGCTTGTTAGGATATGATGTGAAGTGTGGATGTGTGCACTAGAGATGGAATGCATGCTTCGTATGGATCTGGTTTTAAATGAGATCATTAATAATGATCACGTTATAGCATATGTTGCAGATTTGAGCGGTGCATATTAAAGACAGGAAAGTAAAACTGGCTCTATTGCTCCTGGTTTTATTGTGAACAATTCATCAGTTTATCAATATATTTATCTTTATTTTTCTTACTTACCAAATTCAATCTTAAAATACTGAAATCAGTAACATAAATATATGAATTATTACATATTTAAATTATATAATTAATGTTTAACTATTATATAATAATAATTAACTAAACGAAGAGTGAAATTGACAAACAAATCTGTCAAAGTAATTTATTTAAAATATTACGCAAATTGTACTGTAAAAAAACGCAAGTTGTGGTGTCATTTCTTTCAGTTCATCTTTCTTTGTTTTGTTTTGTTTTGTTTTGTTAGGTGACTAATAATACAACAGTTAAAATGAAGCTTAAAGTGAAATGAGTCACGTAGTGTTTAAGAGAGGTCAAGTAAATTTTATCTATTTTTATTGTGTGCATCATTTCAAAGCTGGAGTTTCGTAGTGTTCATTTAGATTAATATTTTGAGTTATATATATATATGTATATATATACAGAACATTTAATTTGTAGATTTTAGATTTATTAATTTTAGTACTTATTTAGTACGTGTTTATTTCAGTTAGAACTATATTTTTAAGTTTTATTTTAATTACTTAAAATGATTTTTAATAGTTTTAGTTAACAATTATAGAACTTGTCAAGTTATGCAAAAAGTGTGAAATTATGATTGAATTAAATTAATTTTATTTTATATTCTCAGTTTTTATTTGTTAGTTTTTAAAATTTAAGGTTTATAAATTTTATGTGACTTTTTAAAAAATATTTATTTCTTTTTTTGTTTTTAGTTTCACAATTTTAGTACTTAGTACTGAAATAAACTTGTTTAATTTCTCAAATATTTAAATGTTTTGTTTCAGATCATTTTCATTGTCATCTAATAGTAACAGTTTATTTTGTTTCTTTTTTTATTTCATTTTCTGAAAATTATTTTTAGTAGTTTCAGTTAACAGTAAAAGCACTTGTGAAGTTATGCAGAAATTGTACAATTTTAATTTAATTATGGTTTAATTGTGTGTCTTTGAGACACAAAATAATATATATCTTTAATCTTGTTTATATATTATATTTAAATTCTATTTTTTAATTATTCTTAGCCTTTGCCATTCAGAAACATAACAAAAATGTCATTTCCGCCACCATCATTTCCAGAATGTGTGAATACTTACTATCAGTGTGTTTCTGTTTTTTTAACATTAAATCTTTGTGCATCTTCTTTCCAATCGTTCCAGGTGACCCGACGGACACGGATTACACCGCCGTGGGCTGCGCCATCACCACCATCTCCTCCAATCTGACCGAGATGTCCAAAGGGGTGAAGCTCCTGGCGGCTCTCATGGAGGACGAGGTGGGCAGCGGGCAGAATCTTATGGGGGCGGCCCGGACCCTCACAGGGGCCGTCTCTGACCTGCTCAGAGCCGTGGAGCCAGCTTCTGGAGAGGTGACGAATGCAAACACGCAAAGCCCTCGACCCCATCACATCTAATCCACCAATAACCCACTGCTGTTTACAGACGGATTTGATAATGAACTCGTTAAGCTGTGTTTTTCCGTCCTGGTTTGTAGAGCGCAGTCACAATCTGTTTACTTGTTTGGCTTGCTCTAGACAGGGTAATTGTAGTGGGGTGCAGAGCGGATAGACAGGATGTGATTAGCCCTGCGTTTGAGTTTTGAGACATTGCGGTGGCAGTACGAGGGTCATTTCTTATGTGACAATATCACCCCACAGCCCAGACAGACAGTGTTGACGGCGGCGGGCAGCATCGGACTGGCCAGCGGAGATCTTCTGAAGCAAATGGGAGAAGGAGAAACTGACGAGAGATTCCAGGTGTGTCTTTCTTTCTGGAGTAGAGCACAGTAATGAATGCGGAAGTATTTTTCCCATTTACAGCATTGGACTTGGATATACGTCCTTATGTTGTTCCAAACCTGTATGACTCGCTTTCTTCACAAAAAGAGATGTTTTGGGGAATGTTCATGCTGCCATTTTTTCCGCACATTGAAAGGCTCAAAATGGACCATGCATTAATTATAATAGGTGTTCATGCATTGTATTTTTAAGTTTTTTTTTAAGTTATTTAAACTGTTTTTAGTATACGTTAATAGAAAATTATTATTAAGTGATATTATGTAGGATCTTTAAAGAATAATTTATTAATGTAAGGGCAAAGGTGAATTTTCAGCAGCCATTCACTTGTCCCAAAATGAGGGAAAGTAATGTGTAAAAAAATAAATGTGCATTTTTGTATACAATATATACTTTAATTAAAAAAGTTTGTAGTAACTTAAACAGAAATTAAAATTTGAACAGACAATATAATCATACAAGTGAAATGAATTTCTAAAAATCTAAATTGTCATCAAATAAAAATTTTAAAGCAAAATTATTTTTGCCAATTTAGAATGTTTTCATTATATATATATATATATATATATATATATATATGCACACATACAGCAAATATTTAGACAAGTATTTCCGTGTATATATTTATGTTCATAGAAATTATGTTATATATAAATATATTTAATATATAAACAAAACATATTTTTCTTAAATATATATATACATACATACAGCCACAGTATATATTTAGAAAATATTTACATGCATATACATTTATTAATATGATTATATAATTTATTATATTTTATATTAAATATACATTTTAATTACAGTACAATATAAAACTATATATAAAAACGGTTGTCATTGGTTATAAGTTTTAAAACAGTATTTTTAAGTTTATTACAGATATAGATCCCTGATAGCACACATATATCTGTATAGATGTCAGTTTGATGTGTGTTTCCATCTGTGCAATGTATTTTTTTACAGCGTTTGCTCTTTGGCAATAAGTTTCAAGGACATTTCCTGTCAGACATTAAATAGACATTTAGAAAATGTCTTAAAGAAGAATATCTCTAACAGGCATCTTAAAGATGACTATCAGATGTTTGTACACAGCAGATACTTTCCAGATATATCTAGAAATACATATCTGTCTTGAATGGATAAAATGGGTAAAACATGAATGGGATTTTTATGTCTGCAACTTCTGCTGTGCTCTCTTGTTTGCCTGCATCCACTGATTGGTTCGTGTCAAGTCCCCCATCCAATCACATGCTCCTCGTCTCATTATTTCTTGGCAAAGCAGTTTTCTCTTGTTGTAAACACTTTAGCGCCCATTTTCAACACGTAAAATTTGATTTAGTGTGGTTCAGCTGATGCTGTCACAGTCAGTTAGCCTCTGAGAGCCTTTTATTGCCCTCTATTTTATTCTGTTAAACTCTATCCTTGCGTTTATTTCATTCATTAGTCTGGGCCAGGTTGCCTCACAGTGTGTTGCTCTGATGACGAATATGTTTCAGGACATTATGATGAACCTGGCTAAAGCCGTAGCTAATGCCGCTGCCATGCTGGTGCTGAAAGCCAAGAACGTGGCACAGGTGGCCGAGGACACGGCTCTGCAGAACCGAGTCATTACCACCGCCACACAGTGTGCGCTCTCCACATCACAGCTCGTGGCCTGCACTAAGGTACATCTCAGAGTCAACACTGCTGATAATTACTGCATTACTGATGACCTTTTAAACTTGAATGTAATGAAAGATATCTGGAATACACCAGAACACATCTGTCTGGAGATAAAATGATCTATTTCTTTAAGTGGCTGGTGTTTGGGGTGGGGAGGATTTTTAGGTGTTTTTCAATAAAAAAAGTAAAATAAATTATTAAAAAACAAAAACAAACAAAGATTGTGAAAAATGTATATAATATAAATAAAATTATATAAATTTAAAATAGCTGTTTTCTATGGAAGCCTGTTTCCGCCACTGAATAATTTTTTTGCAAAAAGGTTATTGCAACTTTTTATCTTACAATTCTGACTTTTTTTTCTCAGAATTGTGAGATTTAAACTTGCAATTGTGAGTTATAAAGTCAGAATTGCGAGATATAATGTCAGAATTGTGAGTTATAAATTTAGAATTGCGAGATATAAAGTCAGAATTGCGAGATATAATGTCAGAATTCTGAGAACTCTTTTTTTCCACTCAAAATTAGACTTTATAACTCGCAATTGCAAGTTTATATCATGCAATTCTGACTTTTTTCACATAATTGTGAGTTTATATCTCGCCATTCTGACTTTTTATTTATTATTCAGTGGCGGAAACGGGCTTCCGTAGTTTTCTCATATATTTCAAAATATTATTTATTTCTGTGATCAAAGCTAAATATTCAGCATTAATACCCCAGTTTTAGTGTCATATGATGCTGCTTCCTTTTTTTTGTTAAAACTGATACTGTTTGTTGATCATTTAGAATTCAAAACTCCAGACTATTGATCGATTAAACACTGACTTTTAATCAATACTGACTGATTAATCACTTTTTACAATGTGTCATGTTGTTTTCTGACACTTATTTTCATCTTAAGCTCTAAAAACACACTTCCTTACACTTGATGCCTAAAATAATCATTCTCTATTTTGAGCACAATGTCTTCCGTCTGTTTGGGTGAATGTGTGATTGTTGTAGGTGGTGAGCCCCACCATCTCCTCGCCAGTGTGTCAGGAGCAGCTGGTGGAGGCGGGCCGCCTGGTGGAGCGGTCGGTGGAGGGATGTGTGAAGGCGTGTCACGGCGCGTCGGAGGAGGGCGAGCTTCTGCGTCAGGTCAACATGGCTGCTGGCGCGGTCAGCCAGGCCCTCAGTGACCTGCTGCAGCACGTGCGGCACTACGCCAGCTGCGGCGAGCCAATCGGACGCTACGACCAGGCCACCGACACCATCATGACCGTGACTGAGAGCATTTTCACCTCGATGGGGGACGCTGGTGAGTCTGTCCCGAACCAATAGCTTCCTACAATTTGGCAGAATTAAGGTATTTTGTTGCTAGGGGTGTACAATTAAAAGAGCCCACCACCAAGTTTACTGATCTCTAGATATGATCTTAAATGGCATTTCATAGTTTCCTTTGCCTACTTTTTGCTAGAGAAACATTTCTTATTGTTATCAATGTTGAAAACAGTTTTGCTGCTCAGGGTTATTATAGTTAGCTAAAATATTACTTTTCTTTTATGTATTGCAACATTGTGTTTGAAATAAATAAATGTTACCTTTTCTTTCTTTTTTTAAGCTAGTTGTCAAGACAGCAATCATTTAAATTGTATTTATCTTGATGTACTAAAATAAAATAATATATTAAATAAATATAAATATATTTTTTCCAGTTTTATTATATATATATATAGATAGATAGATCTTTTTTTTAAATGTGTGTGTATATTATTTAATCTATATATATGTGTGTGTGTGTATGTATATATGTCTATATATATATATATATATATATATATTTAGAAAAAAAAATATATATATATATAAAACAAATAAAATTAAATTAAATAAAAAAGCAATCTTTTATAATATGTGAAACTTTCATGAAATTTGACATCTAATTATTTTAGCAATTGGTAATTGAATGTTAAAGGGCCTTTTTTCAAGTCTGACTGATCTCTAAATGTACCTAATGTCATGTCATATTTTTGCAAGCATACTCCATCAAAGATATGGTTGAACACTAAGTAATAACACACTTATCCTCAACAAGCTGCACTATTTGAGCTATCATGCACATTGCAGGATGATTATTCGCCAATGTTTATTACTTGGGGTTAAGGGATTTTTCAAATCCCCTAACCACAAAAATGAGCAATAGAAATAGCAATTTTTGCCTTCAAAAGCGCTGCTAAATGCGATAGATGGGCCTGTACCACAGGATGTAAAACAATTCCAGGCTACAGAGAATTTATTTAATAAATGGAAATCAAAGTCAAATAAGCATACAGTAATACACAAGAGAGCTTTAATATCTTTCAGGCACATCGTCCAAACAAAGCATATCTGTGCTTTGTGACACAATAGGATTAGCTTTTCCATATTCAGAATAGCACAATTTTGATGGTGTTCCTGGCCTCATTTTGAAGCTCTTAGTTCAACCACCCAGTCTCACCCACATGCAGTCCTAATTCAGGTGACCCCTAAGCAACATTAATTTAATAAATATTTAGCTTGCTAGCTTTGCTCAGCCTTTGTATCTTGCCCCTGTTGTTTTTCTGGGAGAATTTGACCCCCAGTTTATTTTGACTCACTGAGGTACTTAAAAGTAATTTTGTCTGCGGTCTGAGCTGTGTTTTGGGGCTGTTTTCAAAACTGAAGATGTTTGTTATGCTATGGCCGTAAGTCTAAAGAATCCTCAAAAGATTCTGCGCCCGCGAGGTTGTCGAAAACATGTCATATAAAACCGCTACAGAGCATCAAATCTGTTCTCAATCACGCGCACCCTGTCTTTGAACTTCTTAAAGGAAAACACATGGCAAAAGCTGCCGGTGGGGTTAAAACATGGATCATGATAAACGACCTGAGCCAATAAATCATTATCATCAAAGATTTGTTTAGCTTGAAAGTCAACAAGAAATCAGTATTGACTCTGTTTGCTTTAATACACATTATGGTTTGTATTGTGCGTGATTCATCAGCTATTCAGAAGAAAAAAAATACTTTTTGTGCCCTTTTATGTAGAAATTTGTAGAAAAACAAACAAATTTTATTTTTTTGCTGACATCACTCAAGCCATGCAACCTTAACATTACTTGATATTGGCAATTGGTAGATATTACATTTTTAGATAACATTTCTTTTTCTATAGCCGATTTTATTAATGTTTTTTTTAATGAGTAAATAACTTAGACTACAATAAATACAATTATAATTATTGTAAATCAATAAAAGCTTATTTTTACAAATTATTCACTCAGAATGCACTCAAATCTTTTTTTAACTTTTACTACTTTAAGTTTTATTATAAAAAATATATATATTAAAAATATATTCATATAATTTAATAGACTGTTTTAGACTGTTTGGAACATTAAGAGGTATTAAATCTTTATTTTTCAGACAGGATTTAAATAAATGAATGAAGGAATGAATTAAATTATAGATTTTATATATATATATATATATATATATATATATATATATATATAATTCTAACATAAGTATATCTTTATATTATTGTAAATGCAATAAATCATTTTATTAATAATAATAATAATTGTAATAATTATTATTGTTTATTTTCTGAAAATTTATTTTGCAGTTAAAATGGTTGCAATTGTTTTTACACATTTTTTAATTGTTAAGCTAAAATTTGTCATTTGAGTAAAGAAGGCTGGTACTTACAAACAAACAATGAATGAATAAATAAATAAATAAATAAATACAATTTATTATTCAGACGTATTAAGTAATCTATCCTTACTTAATATGTCTGAATATGTCACGCCTTTGTCTTTGTTTCATGTCACGAGTTCTATGTCTTTGATTTTGTTATGAGTTCCTGTTCTTGTTTAGTTAATTAGTCCAACCTGCCCCACCTGTGATCCTCACCTGCCCTGCATTATCCCTTGTGTATTTAAGCCCTGTGTATTCTGTCCTGTTCGTCGTTCGTCAAGGTTATTTTGAGTGTGAGTAATTCATGTCCTGTGAACAGTCTAAAGTAAAGTTTATGTCTACTTACCAAGTTTGCGTCTTCGCCTGCTTTGCCCACGAACACACCCTGACAGAATAATTACTTATAACCACCAAATGATTATGTTTTTTGTTAAACCCCAAATGAGGGAAGATCATCAATGTGAATTTTCAGCAACCAACATCCAAACAGCTGTTTAAGCATTGTTTTAGGCTACTGTTATAATTAATTCCCTGGTTTAATGCAAATAATGGCAAATACACTTTATAAAAGAAGTGTTAAGATACACTGAGATGTTCTCAAAGATGAACCTGTCTCCACATCCCAGTCAAAAAGCATCATCAAACATGGCGGAAATAAGGAAATCGCCCACATTCAGCTGCGAACTTACATTCAGGTCTGACTTCATTCTGTTACGAAAAGCCTACTTTTCGTTTCGCAGTGAATCAAATCAAGTCCAACCTTTTTTTATTTCCCCTCTTTTAACTCTTAACAGAGAAAGTAAAACGGGTGAATGCTGCTTCATGTTGATTTAACAAGCTTACTATTTTCACACCGAATCCATCCTACGTTTCGAGAGGTGAAACACCCCTTAAGCACACCTCTCTCCCTTGATAATCTTGTCAGCGCTTGTATTTCTGGATCTATGTAGGTGTTCGGGAAATACAGAGTCCATTTATGGAAAACGAGTAGGCACGCTTTTGAAAGGGCCCTTGATCAATGATGTACTTCAGGTCACACGGGTGCGCAACCATTTGAGCGCTCCGGTTCCTGAAGCGATATGCAGAGAGAATGCAGAAAGATTGATTTTCAAAGAGAACAGCTTCAGCAGAGCCAGATTCACTCACATCAAAGAAACGTGGAATGGCTGTTGGGTTTTTTTCTGCTCTGGTCTGGAGTCAAGGACAGTGAATATATACCGTGGAAGGAGCCAAGAATATGCCAGTAGATGTTTCTGAAGAAATATAAAATCTGCCCACACAGCATGCTGATATTGTGGCGATTAAATAATGTTTATTTTCACATTTACAGGTGAAATGGTACGACAGGCGCGGGTTCTGGCCCAGGCCACCTCGGACTTGGTGAATGCGATGCGCTCCGACGCTGAGGCTGAAATCGATGTGGATAACTCTAAAAAACTGCTCGCCGCTGCCAAGCTCTTGGCCGATGCCACTGCCAGAATGGTGGAAGCTGCGAAGGTATGAAAACTAGAGATACAAGATACAAACAATGCATTTACAGTACTAAAAATACCTTGATTATGCTAGAATTTCATACCATGAAATCATGTTTGTTTTGACAGGTACCGTGACAATTTATACCAAATAATAATTTTGTGTGTGTGTTGGTATTTGTGGTTTATGGGGACACAAATTTGTTTAATAACATGGGTATGACAATCCCAGTCTCATGGCAATTCGTACATATTTTACGATTTGGCTTATTTTTTGTACAAATTCGTACAACCTCACGAATTCAAAAGATTTTTGTTGTCGTACGTATTTTATGAGTTGCCAATTTGTATGAATTTGTACGAATGACCTACACCTAACCCCGCCCCTAAACCTACCCGTCATGGAGTTTTGACAAATCGTACGAGTGAGGTCGAACGAATTTGTGCGAATTGGCACGGATTAGCCACCGCGACTGTGTTGAGGTATGACAGAGGTATTACAATTTAAAGGTGGTTTATGAGGATGTCTGCCAATGTCCCCGTAATTCAAAAGGCTTAAAAAAATCTAAAAATGCGCAAAGTTTCCTGTAAGGGCTAGGGTTAGGTGTAGAGTTGGTGTAGGCCAATAGTATAAAAACCATTACACCTAATGGTTCAAACACCGATAAATAAAATAAGCAGATACAAACCAATTTTCACTATTGAAAATTCCTATTTTATTATAAAACATAAAAATGATATTAAGCCAGTTTTTAAACCGTCTGGGGTTGACAATGGCATTTTCTCCTGATAACAGCGAAAAGAACTTAAATGACACTTTCAGTTTTGATCATACAGATCAGTCAGACCTGTAAAGGGTCTACTTTTATTTGTATACACACATCATAAAAAATAAAACTTTGTGCATTTATAAAATAAAGAAAACAAACAGGGTGCGTTGTCTGCTGCCCTGGTCTGTGTTAGGGCTGCAAAATAAATATTATTTTATCAGTAAAGCCGCTTCTGTAATCAGCTGTAAATTCCATCAGATTGAGCAGCATTTTTTTGCTATATGAAATGTTTAACATGATTCAATCACTGTACTGTGGAACTGCCACGGATCGTTTTGAAAGGGTAAAAAAGACTCCTTGGTGTAGGTCATTTTGTATGTTTCCATTTTATTTAGTTTTTTTTAAATATCCAAAATCAGAAAGAGCCAGAATCAGCAGCCACACTAATGTGCTTCTCCTCATCACTGCTTCATCTCTGGTACCTAAAAGAGCCTTAAGCCATCATTTAGATTCGACTCCTGATAAGATGGACCACAGATTACATTTTCAATCCCCATCAGCATCACAGAAAAGTATAAATGGTCAGGATATGATTCTTATGGAGCCGTAAGAAGTGCAGGCTTATGGTTTGTTAGGCTTATTTGATACATGATACATTAATCACAACATCGCTGCCATTATCAAACGTAAAGAGGAGGAATGAGCCACAGACAGTTTCCTTGGTAACAGAGATGGAGCAGACGGCCCTTAATTCCTCTTTGCATTGAATGTTTTGTAATGCACCGTAAGTGTGCGGATGGTGTAGCTGAGAGTTCTGCTGGTGCTGAAAAATTTCCCCTCACAGGGCTGACCGAGTCTGGGATTTATCTGTGACAACTTTGTCCTCTGAGAGTTGCCTTTCACTTTCTGTTTAACCATTAAGCAAGGAGATAAAGTTGGAACAAAGAGAAACACCAAAGCTTCAAAATGGCATATTAGCTACTAGTTTTGTTTTTTTAAGTAATATGCAGTATTTATGCTGCCAGTGTTTACATTGACTATGGTATAAATGACTGAATTCAAAATATAACACAGCCTCTGCTTTTTCTTGATTATTATATGAGTGAACAGTCATAGATGAGTCATTGATTAATTACCTTTATTAATTTGATTTGATAACTGATACCACTTGATATCTAATGTAAACATGCAATGTTGTGAGGTTGTTTAATAATAATATAGCTTATTATTATTGTGGGGAAAAAGTGTCATCTGAAAGTCATCATAGTAAAAAAATGTAATGTTTTATTTTTTTTTCATTACTGTGACTGCATCTCATAGTTGCACCCTTACATCACAAAATATTCCTTTATTTCCTATAATTGTGACTGTATCTCATAATGGTGACATTATATCTCACAATTATGGTTTTATTTCCCATAATTGTGACTATACAGTATCTCATAATTGTGACTTTATATCGTGTAATACGGGTTTTATCTCACAATTGTGGTTTTTAACTTTATCTCATAATTTTGACTTTATATCTCGCATTTGTAGTTTTATTTACGATAATTATAACTTTTATATCTCATAATTGTGACTTTATATCTTTTAATCATGGTTTTATTTCTAATTGTTATGACTATATTTGTATATGACCATAATTGTAACTATATCTCATAATGATGAGTCTCATATTTCAGTCTCATATATCTCATAATTGTCGATTTACTTCCCATAATTGTGACTATATCTCGTAATTGTGACTTTATATCTCGTAATTGTGGTTTTATTTCCAATAATTGTGACTATATCTGATAATTGTGACTTTATATCTCATAATTGTGTTTTTATTTCCAACAATTGTGACTATATCTCACAACTGTAGATTCATTTTCCATAATCGTGACTATATCTCACAATTGTGATTTTATTTCCCATAATCGTGACTTTATTTCTTGTAATTGTAGTTTGTTTTCGTTAATGACTATTAGTGACTATATAACTGTAACTTTAACATTCACAGTAGTGACCTTGAAGTTCAGACACATTGTAAACATTACTCATAATTACTTTACACTTTATTTATCACAATTCTGAAAAAAAATTGTGTGTGTGTATATATATATATATATATATATATACATACATACATACATTGTTTTCCTTATTTAAATGTAAACCTTATAATGCACAGATTAAGTAAGCAGCTTGTTTCCATTTTGAACCAAAAATGCCCAAAACAAGCTATTTTTGCATGTAAACAACATATACAGTAATGTAAACTTATGAAAACCAATTCACAGAAGTAGGTGCAGTACATAAAACTAATCTAGTACTGTGTTGTTTTTGTGCAGGGTGCTGCTGCATACCCAGAAAATGAAGACCAGCAGCAGAGGCTGCGAGAGGCTGCTGAAGGATTGCGGGTCGCCACCAACGCAGCCGCTCAGAACGCCATCAAAAAGAAACTCATTCACCGACTGGAGGTGAGGACATGTATTATTATGCCACCTCCTGTTCTGTGTCCGCTCTGTGTTTGATCCTGCCTTGTAACGCACAGTTTGAACATACTGAACTATTGTGGTGTGGAGGATGCTAATGAAATGTTAATATTAATTACTGTACAAGCCCATTTTAAAGCTCAACAGCATCCATCCCCCGTTTCTGTGTCTGTTTAGTTCAAAACTCATATTAGCATGAAAGAGGTGGCTTTTTATCAGCCTGTATGTGGTGATGGTCTAGTTTCCATAGCGGGTATTTTTCCACTGGCTGTTTTTCGGTCAGTGGAATCCAGCTTTCTGGTTCTGTTTGGTCTCTTCACATCAACAAAGATGGCTTTGTTCTTGAGATTTTTTTTTTCTGTCTCTTCCATCTATCATCCTTCCTCACACATGGAATATTCTTTCATAAAACAAAGAATCTTTTTCTTGTTGCTCGCCTTCTTTTGCTCTTACTTCTAAAGTACATGCTGCCACTGGATTTTGCTAAATCCTTTTATGATGGACACCGCCAGAAACATCCCAAATGCTCTACAATCCTCGCTGAACCTGTAATGAAATTCACTCAGAACAGTCGGGTCTTTGTACGGCTAACATAACATCTAAACCGGTGCCAGAAGTTGCACAGTTAATTTGAATGAAACCAAAATCATGATATCACTTAGTGTGATTATCAAGTCACTCCAATGTTATTACACACATTATATATATATATACTGAAAAAGTGCATAAATGGAACATTGGAAAATTAGGTATTGTAATTTTTCAGTTGTTTTGTAATACAAAAATTATTATTATTATTTTAACTATTAGTAATATTTTTATAAGAATTATAATTAATATTATTAAATTTTTTGTTGTACTTTTTATTTATTTATATTATTATTATTATTATTATTCCTAATAAAGAAATACAATAAAATTAATTAAATTAAACTATTTAAAATGTACTGTAAAATATTATAATATTATAAATATTATTATTATTATAGTTGTTGTTTTTCCTTTTTATTATGTATTATATTTATTATTATTATTATACATAATAAATAATTATAATTATTTAATGTAAGTAAACACTATTTACAGTGTAATATAGCAAAAATATATATATTTTTATTTTTGCTTATATATATATATATATATATATATATATTATTATTACTACTACTACTACTACTACTACTAAATTCTTATTCATGTAAAATAATATTTATTTATATAGTAATAGTAGTAGCATTACTTAATAATAATAATAATAATAATAATAATAATAATAATAATATTATTACTACTACTATTATTGTTGTTATTGTAGTTTTTGTTGTTGTATTGTCATATTTATATATTCACAGTATATTCATTGCATTTTTTGTAAAATAGTGCTGTCCTAAAAAGAAAAATCCCAATTTTTAAAAGAAAATTGCTATTAGTTTTTTTTTTTCTGTTTAAAAATTGCTGTTAATTTTTTTTGTTTTGTTTTTTTTTCTTTTTCTTTTTCCACATCGTGCAGCCCTACCAGATGTAATAGTCTGCCACTGTTTCCACATTTGTTATTAGCTGTGTTGGTAATTACTGAAGCTGTAATTCGTTATTGTTATTTGTCTGGAGCAGAATGCAGCTAAGCAGGCTGCAGCCGCAGCTACACAAACCATTGCCGCCGCCCAGAATGCAGCTGCATCCAATAAGAACACCATGTCCCATCAGCAGCTCGTGCTCAGCTGCAAGGTATTGTGGGTAGTTATGTTCTGGTTAGTTCAGGATTTTTGTATTTGAATGAAACTCTTCCAACTGTGGATGTGTGGATGCTCTTCAGGCTGTGGCCGACCATATCCCACAACTAGTGCAGGGAATGAGGGGCAGTCAGGCCCACCCAGAAGATCTTGGTGCCCAACTCGCCCTTATCATCGCGAGCCAGAGTTTCCTGCAGGTAAAACGCACATTCTGTGTTTGTTTAGCAGCCTCTGATTTTGACTTTAATATGATCCTCACATTGTTTCTGTCTCCAAACAGCCGGGAAGCAAAATGGTGACGTCTGCTAAAGCGGCCGTTCCGACGGTAACCGACCAGGCAGCTGCAATGCAACTTGGTCAGTGTGCCAAGAACCTGGCCACCTGCCTGGCAGAGCTGCGCACAGCTGCACAGAAGGTGCCCAAAGTTCACTGTCTACTAGTAGAGCCAAAACACCTTCAAATACTAAAGCATGTTGTAATAACCTTACTGCAATGCACAACATCAGGCACAGAGATTCATGCTTCTATTAAGTCATGTCTAAAAGGGACAGTTTGGACAGAAATTATAGTATTCTCATAATTTAAGGTGTGGTCACTTTTTCCACAAATTCCAATGGGAATCTGCGCAACTGGGAACTTTTCTGAAGTGTGACAGACAGTTGATAAAATTGTATTAAGCTGTGAAAGAGAAGCTGTTGCCCACACAGATTTATGTCTTAAGTGAACATAAACCGTTTTGAAAGTAATCGAATACTTGTACTGTAAGTATTTTTGTTCTGTGAATTCAGTCTTAAAGTGACCGCAGCCTAATAAACCTGCTGCTGTCAGAATAATTTAAAGGGTTACTCCACCACAAAGTTAACATTTTGTCATTAATCACTTACTTCCATGTCGTTCCAAATCCATAAAGGCTTTGTTCATCTTCTAACACAATTTAAGATATTTTGGATAAAAACTGGGAGGCTTGTGACTGCCCCATTGACTGCCGACTAATGAACACTGTCAAGGCCCAGAAAAGTATGAACGACATCGTCAGAATAGTCCATCTGCCATCAGTGGTTCAACCGTAAAATTTTATTTTGGGGTGGAATAAATCTTTAATATTAAGTTAGGCTATTGTTTAAGAAGGCTAAATAGTTTTTCGTATTTATAATTTTATTGCTATATCTGTCCAATCGTTAATAGTTTTCTTTTTTTTATTTTATTATTGACTTTTCCAACCCACTGTTGTTTGTCACTATTAAAATACTCCCAACAGATTCATGCTGCTCGTATAAATTATCCAGTTTTATCAACAGAAAGCTGATTGTTTGAAAGTGACGTGCTTTGTACATCTCTACACTATTGATAAAAGACATCATATTGAAATTAACAAGGATGAAAACAAATAAACTTACAGTCTTAACAGTGGCACTGCATAAAGGTCCTAAATGACGTAATTTTACACAACTCGCTTTCAAACTGTTTTATAAAGTTTTTTTTGTTTGTTTTTTGTTTTTAAATAAAGACATTTATCAGCTGAACTATCAAAATGTTTTTAAACCACAGTAGAATCCCTCAGAGCTTTGTATTCAGTCCTGTCAAAAATAAAATATGGCACTACCCTGTCTAAGGTGTACGGACAATGGAGCTTTTCTTTTTCCACAAAATTTGGCTGAAAATGTTTGTTTGTTATCTTTGTGTATTGTTTCATAGGCTCATGAGGCGTGTGGTCCTCTGGAGATCGACTCAGCTCTCAGCGCTGTTCAGACTCTCAAGAGTGAACTACAAGATGCTAAAATGGCCACACTGGAAGGACAACTCAAACCGCTACCGGGAGAATCGGTAGGAGAAATTTATCACATAACACTAGATCTTAAGACTTGTTACTGTAGCAGCACTCTTCACTGTTACTTCTTCACACTTGTGTCTGTAGTTGGAGAAGTGTGCTCAGGATCTCGGAAGTACTTCTAAAGCTGTGGGCTCCTCTATGGCCCAGTTATTGACCTGTGCCGCCCAGGGCAACGAACATTATACTGGTGAGAAGACTTATGTTGCTTTTCAGCATATGAAACACAATATTTCAGTAAAATATATGTATACTGGATATGAAACGTGCAGCATAACAACAGGATTTACACAAGTAGGACACATTCCTGGATTAACATCTTATCAACCAATCATTACCCTTTGAATTTTGGGTTAAGGCTTAGATTGTGTGGTAAAACAAAAACAGCAAATGCTGATCTATGGACATAGAAATGTTAAATAACGTTAAAATTAATGTTGTGCTATTTCAGTATAATTTTAAATAAACGCTCCAAACATGCTTAATCTGAAGCAATTTACAATGCGTTCAAGATATATCTTATACCTTGGCATCCCTAGTGAAATTTTCTACCAGTTGAGCTTTACAAAAAATAGTTAATCGTACAGGTTTGTATTATCTTTTGCAATTTTTTAGCCACAAAAACAAACATCTGGATAAATATCTTAACTCTTCTTCTAAAAATGCATCTACGAGATGCTTGTAAACTGGCTGAGTTTTTCCAACAAAGCTGCTTCTTCCAAATTAAAGGCATGAAAACCGAGAGGAGAGCAGAGATGTTGTAACTTACCTGCACCACCCATCAATTTTTCACTCTGTCTGGCTGGATCGCTGCTCTCAGGAGAGCTTCTGAAGACAGATTTTAATGGCATGCTCGAACAAATCCCCCCTCTTCCACTCCGGCTCCTGCAGCTTCTCAAGCCAAGGGTATAACTAACCCCCGACCCTCATTAATCTTATTTTCACTAGATTTAACATACCATCAGCAATTGGGCTCTACTTGGCTGGATAATGCAATTTGATGCAATTTGCCTGCATTGGCCCTTCCTCTCTTTTTTTTTTTTTTTTTTTTTGCTTTCTGTTCTATAAGTAAAGGCCAGATCCCATATGGCGCCTTATTTTCTTTCCACACTCATTTGTTGAAACAGCAGGGGCATTCTGGGTCAACCATGCGCCAAAATGAGGCTTAAAGCTTTATTTGGAGCAAGACTTTTGGGCTGGGTGCTTCAAAAATGTCCCTCATTTTGCATTACAGTTTAGGTTACAGTTATTTCAGTCAGCCAGTAAATGTAAAAATAAGGTAAACAGTTTACCAACAAATTGGTAAAACTAAATGAACATTTATTTAGCACATTTTCTCTTTAAACCCAAACACTCTGAAGATTAATTAGGCCAAGCATTATCAAATTATGCAGATAATCTCAATCTTTCACAATAGTAGGCAGATATAGTCTCAGAAGGCCAAATATCGCCCATATAATCGGATTTGTCCAGTTAGTTATTGTAATAGATATGATCTCATGCTATCAAAAATCGGGCAAGGAATTGTTCAGGGTGATATATTCTGTGATCACTATGGTAAATGTAATATCAGAATGTCAAATATAATTGATCATCTGGCCGATATATCGGTTGATATCGGCTGGTTTTAGAATGCCAAATATTTTCCAATTACTGTCCAGTTACAGTATATATTGTTTGATTGCTATGATAAATATATTCTCAGATTGCTAGATAAATTTGTATTTATCAGTTTACCAGAACACTGATGATTATAATCTTCTAATGATAAATATCATAGATTAAATGGTCTGATCAATATATTGGTTGATCATTATGATCAAAATAATCTCATAATGTCAGATACTGGCAGAATAATTAGCCAGTAATTGCTAAAATTCAATGATTTATCACTCTAGAGAAATCAGCTGTCACTGAGATAGATATAATGTCACAGTGCCAAATATTGGCTGAAATATTGGTCGATTAATATGACAAATATAATCTAAAAATTGTTCAGTCTGGTTTATACATATTGACTGATTAATTGTAACCATGAAACTGTAATCCATGCCTTTGTCACTACTCGCCTGGATTACTGTAATTCACTATATTTGGGGATAAGTGAGTCTTCTTTGGCCCATCTGCAGTTCTTGCAAAATGCTGCAGCACGTCTTTTAACAGGGAGTCGCAAGTTTGAGCATATTACTCCCATTTTATCCTCACTTCACTGGCTGCTTGTACAATATAGAATTCATTTTAAAATTTCATTTTAAATCCTTAAATGGTTCTGCCCCACACTATATATCTGAACTGTTACACCCCTATATACTGTCGCATGCTCTTAGATCAGCAGATCAGCTGCTTCTTAGAGTCCCAAAAACCAGACGTAAGCTTAGAGGTGACCGTGGATTTGTGGTGGCTGCCCCCAAGTTATGGAATGTTCTGCCTCTTTACATTAGGCAGGCCCCTTCGCTGTCTTGGTTTAAATCACATCTCAAAACCTACCTTTTCTCCTTGGCCTTTGACACCTGATCTGACATTTGTTGAATAGTGTATATGTATGGCTTACGTGTGCAGTCTTCTTATTGTTTTAAATGTGTTTTATGAGCTATGTGGTTTTTTTATTCTTATTTTAAGCACTTTGGTCTGCTGCTGGGTGGTTGTAAAGTGCTTTATAAATAAAGTTGAATGAATGAAGATAGTTTAATACCTTTTAATTGGTCTGCTGATTCTATTGTTAGTTTACTGTGATAGATATAACCTCAGAATGCCAAAAAATGTCCAATTGATCGTTCTGGTTCGTATATCAGTTATAATATTTGTGTGTTTGCGGCAGGTGTGGCAGCAAGGGAAACCGCTCAAGCTCTCCGGACGTTGGCCCAGGCCGCGAGGGGAGTGGCAGCGAGTACCGTGGAGCCCCAAGCTGCAGCGGCCATGTTGGACTCTGCCTGTCACGTGATGGAGGGCTCGGCCATGCTAATCCACGAAGCCCACGAAGCCCTGGTGTGCCCTGGTGATGCAGAGAGCCAGCAGAGATTAGCACAGGTAGGACGACGCACACGGCATGCATTCCACCTTCAAACAAGACGCAAATAACGACAGATGTCCACCCATCTGCGAGAACATGTATTCAATGACAAAGAAGTTTGGTTACATAGTTATCCAAAACAAAAAGTATTTTTTCGTTTTTATATGAGGCCAGAATAGTTTTTGTCGTCTTCAGCTACTGTGTTAAAACCAGATCAATCTCCCATCAGCTCCCTCTTGGCAATTATCTCCAATAAACTGAGCTATTTTCTATTGTCTCTCTGTTCCTCGACGGGCCTTTTTCTGGAAGGTGCCAGCGTGCCTCCTGATTCGCACAGGTTCCTTTGGGATGCAAACATATTGCTCGGCATATGTCTGTGACAGTGGCATAAATTAGGGACACGGATTTTTCTGTTGTGCCGAGGGGCTGATTTGAATTTTAGATTCACGCCGTATCTCCCCGGGCCTTTGTAGAGTTATTGGTGGGAATGTGTGTGTTTGTCTGTGTTTTTCAGGTGGCGAAGGCTGTCTCTCACTCTCTGAATAACTGTGTGAACTGCTTACCTGGACAGAAGGATGTGGACATGGCCCTCAGGAGCATTGGTGAGGCCAGTAAGAAATTGCTGGTGGAAAATGTAAGTTTTTTGTTGGTTCTTTGTGAAACTAAACACAGAAAAAAAACATTATTACATAAATTGTCGCAATTTATAAATGCTAGCTATACACAGAAATTCCATCTGATCATGTTTCAAGAATGAGGCCCAACAGTGATCAACCCTAATATTTTCCAGCTTCCTCCATGCTCCAAATCCTTCCAAGAGGCCCAGACTGACCTGAACCACACGGCAGCAGAGCTCAATCATTCAGCCGGGGATGTGGTGCAGTCCTCACGTGGGAGCAGCAGCCATCTGGCTGTGGCTTCCGGGAAGTTCAGCCAAGACTTTGACGAGTTTTTAGATGCTGGCATCGAGATGGCTGGACACACTCAGGTATGGTTTTAATGCCATCTTGGAGTTGGGAGATGGTACTTCACATGCTCCACCCACAGAGACATCTCATCGGTCCATTTACATTTATGCATTTAGCATACACTTTTATCTAATGCGACTTACAAAAGAGGAACCAAACAACTCTTTGAAGATCTAACAATATTGATATAAAATCAACTTTTGAAAGGTAGTATACAGTATACATGTTAAACAACTAATCAAAAAGAAAAAACAAATGGCGGTAAAATTTTCTGAAACTTTATATAGGCATTTTGAAGTTCTGATTCATTTGTTAATTAGCGCCTCTCATCTAATTCACTCAGGCACATAATTGTTCCAGAGAGCATGAAGATGCTCCACCCTAATGAAATCTTTGATGATGTTCTGGTTCTGCATGTTTTGTTGATTAATTTGGAGAGGCGGGCGAGCAAAGGGGTTGATGGAGCGTGACATGCCCATTAAAGGATGACTGAGGGATAGTGCGGGACACAGAGGTCTGCCAGGACAGGACAGGCCAGAAGCCATCAGCAGATAGTCTAGCTCTTTGAGACTAGAGCCTATTGAAATGACATGTAAAATAAAGCCACAGTTTGCTCTTTTTAAGGGAAAAATTAGAAAAGCTAATCAACTCGGCTCATGAATATTAATTATGTGGAATCATGTAATTAAAATTCAGTAGGCCTACAGTGCCTTGAAAGGCAGACAGTGGTTTGCCACCTGTTTTGGTCTGTTCTTCACACAAAGCTGTCATATGTCTACAGACGACGTGGGATATGCTGCATAAGTATGGACCACATTAATGATACTTTAATGGTATTTTGCATCCTTTTTGAAGTTTAAAAGCTTAATAAAGTTGAAGAACAACATAGTTTGTTTGCAGGCTGAGCTGCGGTCTTCTGTTTCCATAGTCCAAAGATGACCAGATCCAGGTGATTGGCAACCTGAAAAACATCTCTATGGCATCCAGCAAGCTGCTGTTGGCCGCCAAGTCCCTCTCCGTTGATCCAGGGGCGGCAAATGCCAAGAACCTCCTCGCAGCTGCAGCACGGTAGGAATGAACTGCACTCGGCGGTCTAGAGAGAGTTTAAAGATCATTAACCAGTCAACCTGAGGGGCAGCCTGCTAGCCAACAACAAAAAAATGAGCTATTCAGCTAAATGTTTTTGCAAAATGTGTATGAGTGTGTGAGAGCGTGCTTACCTAACAATGTTTTGGGGACCAGACATGAGCTAAATCTGACAAAACCTTTGGGGGTCTTATTTATTAAAGAGTTTAAATAAGCTTTGTTGGACACACTTAATTTTAAGGACTATCGCTTTTGCCTCAATAAGCTCCTGTTTGGCTGCTTATTAATAGTTAGTAAGGTAGTTGTTAAGTTTAGATATTGGGTAGGATTAGGGATTTAGAATATGGCCTTAATCACTGATTTATAATAGAGAACATTATAGAGGCCATTACATATATATATTTAGATCAGGGGTCCCTATACAAAGTGTTACCATTTTGTTTTGTTTTGTTTGTTTTATTTTTAATTGTTTGGATGCAGAAAGTTTACTGTTAAGGTGTGAATTAGGGTCAGGTTATATTGAATATAACTAACCGTATATTTAAATGGCCATACTTTAGTTTAGGGACCAATTCTCACTATTAGCTACGACTTTTCCTCAACTCTTAAACTCTTAATTTGCTGCAAAGTCCCTTTAAGGCAGGTCATGTCACTCGGCGGACATCTTTGAAACGCCTCTCTGACATGCATGTGCAGAACCTATCTCTTTGTACGGGAAAATATCAAATTCTCACAAACTGTTCGCTAAGCTTACGATTAAATTGCATATTTGAAAACACAGACTATCTCATAAATGTTGTTTGTTTTGCTCAAATAGCAATTTAATTATTGTGTGAGAGAGTTTTTAGTGTGTGTGTGTGTGTGTGTTGTTAGTATTAAAGTTGTTTATTATTGTTTACTTGTCGTTTATTTGCAGTGTTGTTGTTTGAATTTTGTTTGTCATTGTGTGAGTATTCTTTTGTTTCTACTGTGTATGTTTTGTTTGTTAAGATATACATTTTGTTTATGTGTGGGGATATTATTTTTGGTGTGTGTTAGCTTGTATGTTTGATCATTTGTTATTTGGATTTTCTTGTATGTGAGTGTTTTTGTTTGTGTGTTTGTGTAAGTTTTGTTTAATTGTTGTTGTTGTTAGTGTGTATGTTTGTTAGTGTGTGCATGTTTTGTTAGTCTTTGAGTTTTGTTTGTTTATTTGTGGGTGTGTTTGTTTGGATGTACATGTATGTGAGAGTTTGTGGCTGACTTTGCTACTATGTTTGTTTGTGTGTCAGGTTTGTGTGTTTCGTCCAACGTCCCTCACACAAGCGTAATAAAACAGCATAATAGACATAAAAAAATGGCTTAGAATGTTAAAAAGGTTAATCGGAAGGAAAAAAGGCGAAATGTTTTGGGCTTGAGTTACATTTACAAGGGTTAGAAAATATTATTATCTCAAAATAAAAACAATAGAAGCCAGTGGAAAGTACCTATTATGATGAAAAACATTTCAGTGCGTGTGTGTGTGTGTGTGTGCGCTCCAGAATCCTCTCAGGTACCACAGGAAAGCAGCTGTTCCTGAGGGTTTTGAGCTAGATTGATTTAGTTTCCTCAATGAAGGAGAGAGCAGACTGACACACATACACTCCAAAACACACACACACACTGACTCAAATCTTGGCTCATATGAGTGTAACAAAACCTTGTTTTGTCATGATTTTGATAAATTTGTAAGACCTCAGTGTTAGTGCCTCCTTCCTACATTGACGAAGTGAAAGCTCAATGAGTCTGAGAAAAATAGTTTTGATAAGGGAAGGAGCTTTTTGTGTCATTCTGACTGTGTGTGATTTTCTGTGTTTCAGAGCGGTCACAGAGAGCATTAATCAACTCATCACACTGTGTACCCAGCAGGCACCAGGACAAAAAGAGTGTGATAACGCTCTACGAGAACTCGAGGTACTTGAACACACACTCTTAATCTCTTAAAGTTTTATATTTGAGAAGAGTAATGATAAAATTATAACAATTTTGTTCTTCTATATATATATATATAAGTGTGTTCATAATTTATATTTATATTTTGGGTAACACTTTACAGTAAGGTGTCATTTGTTAACATTAGTTAATGTATTAACTAACATGAACGAACAATGATTAACACATTTACTACAGTATTTATTCATCTTTGTTTACTTACTTAATGTTAACTACTGTAGTTAACTAATGTCAACTAGTGAACCTTATTGTAAAGTGTTACCATATTTCGAATGTCTTTTCCCGTTAGGTTCCTATGGTGGTCTTATATAAATAAGATAAACGTTAGATCATATTTGGCCTTATTTGTTGATTAAAAACAGCCTTTTGTTTGCTGCCTTTGTGAAACATTCAAATACACCAGCCACAGGTCAACTGTGTGTTAAAGTAGAGTCAACAATGATGATTTGTGTTCTGTGAATGATTATAATTTATGTCCAAACCTGTGTGTGTCTCCAGTAATCATTTGAAATGGGTTGTTTCAGCCCCACACAATGCTTTTTGTTTATTTTCTGAGGTATCTGGTGGTGTGCTTTTTATTACATTTATGAGCCTTGAAATTCTTTGATATACTGTAAGTCAGAAAAATCTCAAATATCTCAAAGCAGCAGACATGTTCAACATCTTAAAGCGTATTAACCTTTCCCTCTCCCACATACACACAGGCTGTTCGAGGAATGTTGGACAATCCCAATGAGCCGGTCAGCGATCTCTCTTATTTTGACTGCATTGAGAGCGTTATGGAGAATTCCAAGGTAAAGAATCCATCACAGCATTCCTGAATTCTCTAAAGAGATGTGTTGGTTCCAAATGTTTATACATCTCGCCATCTGACTGAACAGGTTCTCGGGGAGTCCATGGCTGGAATCTCACAGCACTGTAAGACGGGAAACGTGCCAGCGTTCGGGGATTGTGTGGCTGTGGCATCCAAAGCTCTGTGTGGGTTGACTGAGGCGGCGGGACAGGTGAGCTTTTAGCCTGACGCTCTCTGAGGCTGCTCCCACAATGCATTTGAAACATTACGCTTTAGAAATGCAATTATAAATTTACTATACTACTGATAACTATTTTTATCATTTGATTTAATCGACAACTTAAAAATGCTTTTGCAGCTTATTTAACTTTTGGATGACTGAAAGGGAAATAATGCAGGACAGGGCTTGTTTTTATTCATCAGTACTGTAGGTTATAAAATAATATAACATAATACACTGTAAATTAGTGCTATCACATTAATCACATCCAAAAAAAAAAGTTTTATATATGTTTAATATATATAAATACACACATGCATGTAGATATGTAAGAAATATATGTTATATTTATATATTAATCATATTAAATATGCGATTAATCGCAATTAATCATTTATGCAGAAAGAAAGAGCATAATAGATTAAAAAGATTCAAAACATATTATGCTGCTATTGGTTAAATATGTTTTTTAATATATATATTTTATATTTATTTGTTTAAAAAAAAGTTAATTTTGGAGTAGTATTAGAAAAGAAAATTAAATAATGTTAAGTGTACAAATTAAATTGGTCATATATAATGTAATTATTATGAATATAATAAATCTGAATATATCTAAAAAATAATGGATAAAAGAAACAAAAGTAATTTATAACGGTTGCTTAATTGGTTAATATTCATTTTCTGCCCACTCTGTTGGCTCTCTCAGAGGACCTCAGAGGATGCCAACCCTCGGACAACATAGAGAATTGCCAAATTTTGCCATAAGTTAAATATATAAAATTTCTACAATATACAAACATATTGTAGAAACTTAATTTCCTGTAAAGCTGCTTTGCAACAATTTATATCGTAAAAAGTGCTATATAAATAAACTTCAATTGAATTGAATTGAATTATCTTGTTGTTATCTAGTTGTTTTGGAGGTGGAAAAAAGTTGATTTGATGTGCAAATTTTAATTTATGTGATTTATTATTTTATAATTAAAAATAATAATTATTACTATTTATTATAAAAATGTACACTACACAAATGAATCTTGCACAACAAGAATTATAATATACAGTAATGTAATACAATATACAATAATAAATGTAAATAATAAATATAACAATTAATATAATACAATAATATTAAGTTAATAAATAAATAAATACATCCATTTCGGTTTCATGTTGTGTTTACTAGTTATTAACTCCTAACTTCTTATTTTCTTCTTACCTTTGTTTTTCGTCAGGCCTCTTATTTGGTAGGCGTCTCAGACCCCAACAGCCAGTCGGGTCATCAGGGATTGGTCGATCCCATCCAGTTTGCAAGAGCCAATCAGGCGATACAGATGGCCTGCCAGAATCTGGTGGACCCGGCCAGCAGCCCATCCCAGGTGACTGGCTCTTTATTATCAAGTTTCATTCTTTATTTCTGACTTGTCTGGCCATATCCTGACTGGCTTTTTGTGGGGGTGTTTTTTTTTATCTTTGTGGCTTGCATTTCCTGATCTTTTTGCTTAGGTGTTGTCAGCAGCTACCATTGTTGCAAAGCACACCTCGGCTCTTTGCAACGCCTGTCGTCTGGCATCTTCCAAAACAGCCAATCCTGTAGCCCGGAGACATTTCGTGCAGTCAGCCAAAGAGGTTGCCAATACCACGGCTAACCTTGTCAAAACTATAAAGGTACAGCCTTCAATTAATTAACAAAAGATCATGTGGTACCAAAGTAACTGAGAATTGATTGAATCATGTGCATTTGCATGAAGAACGTTAACTTGTGACCTTTTGCAACTTTTGATAAAGCTTTATTTATGTGTGAGGACTGCAGTGTTTCAGCAGATGTGATATCTCTGCTGTGTTTCTCAGGCCTTGGATGGGGATTTCTCAGATGAGAACCGCGAGAGGTGCCGAGTGGCTACGACTCCGCTGATAGAAGCTGTGGATAATCTCTCCACCTTTGCCTCCAACCCTGAGTTTGCCAGCATTCCTGCACAGATAAGCCATGAGGTGATGAAATACTGAATACCACAATATTTCATTTATTATTTTTTGTGTGTGCATGTGTTTTCCAACTGAATGTTTAGAGATGAATTTTAAATCGTGAACCAAATCAAGAGGACAGACAGCTCTAAAAATGGCAAAACAATGCTCTGCGGTTAGGATTTGGCTATTTTGGGCATTCCAGACAAACTGTCTAATGCTGAATCTTTTTACAGGTTACAGCTGATTTGATCAAAAACATTCACTTTATGAGTGTATCATTGAATCATATAATCAATTTGTTCGAAAGCACTGATATGTTCAGAAACAAAACAAATAACCGTCTGAATGAATAGTTGAATCATTTACTCGACTGATTTGATCCAAAGCACTGATTCGTTCAGAAACAAAACAAATTACTGTTTTATTAAATCCTTTACTGAACCGATTTGTTCAAAACCACTTATACATTCAGGAACAAAACAAATGACTTTGAATGAATCATTGAATCATTTTCCCGTCCAATTTGTTCAAAAGCACTGATACGTTCAGGACCAAACAAATCTTTATTAGTGAGTCATAGAACTGTTCACTTGACCAATTTGATCAAAAGCACTGATTCATTTAGGAATCTATCTATAGGATATCTATAGGACTCAACCTGTTCCACTTACTACTCATTCAGCAATTAATTAAGTGACTGTTTTTGAGTGAGTGAGTGATTGAAACATTTATTCAAATAATTTGTTAAAAAAGGACTGTTTCATTAATAATCGAAACAAGTGTCTGTTTTAAGAGTGAAATATGGAATTATACACTCAAACTATTCATTCAAAAATGATTCATTCAGGAAAGAAACACCGCTAGCGTGGGTTTCTCAGAGAAAAGCGAAGGTTGATTTATTTGTCTAGTTTATTTTACCATCAGTCAAAATGGTTCCAAAGAAACTGCCAATATTTTGTCTAAAATGAAAAATGTTCAACTTCAGCACACATGGTTAATTTTCACTTCACATGTACTGTATTTCTTTGTAAAATGTGCCTACGCTAACTTCAAGAATAACTAGATGACTCCTCTGTCTTTGAAATATTGCCTGTAATGTTGTGCCAAAACAAAGTGGTTTCTCTCCATTCACTGACTGTTTGACTCTGGACTTCCTCACAGGAAGTCTAAAAGGTCAGTGAGTGTGGATGGGAGATTTGCAATTTGTTTTTTTTTTTAACTCAAGTCCCTGACAACTTTATCACCTCAGTCCATTTCTGGGGTTTGTGGGAGTTTAGCTCTGTTCTTACAGCAGCTTGTTAGTTGTTAATAGAATTATTTAGCATTGAAAGTGTGTTTGTATCAATATTTAAACATTTTTGGTGATTCATCACATTTTCAGTTTTTGATGGATGGGTAATATGATAAAAAATATAAAAATTAGTCCTGTCAAACAATTAATCATGATTAATCGCATCCAAAATAAAAGTTTTTGTTCATATAATATATTTGTGTGTACTGTGTATAATAATTATGTATATGTAAATACACACACATGCATGTATATATTTAAGAAAAAGTTTCTTTTATATATGTATATGTATATATACATATCAGAACTAAACTTTAAGAACTAAATAATGAAAAACACTAAATTAAATGGTTTTCAACTTCTTTCTTTTCAATTCAGGGTTCAGCAGCCCAGGAGCCGATCCTTCGCTCAGCTCGTTCAATGCTGGACAGCTCCACCCACTTATTAGAGACCGCCCGCTCTCTGGTCCTTAACCCCAAAGACCCGCCCACCTGGTCCATCCTGGCAGGCCATTCCCGCACCGTGTCAGACTCCATCAAGAGCCTCATCACGTCCATCAGGTCAGCATCATGCAAATAAACACCTGCTTCAGCGGTTTGGTGAATGTGAAAAGCTTGCAGCTTCACTCTCCATCGGGTGGTAAATAATAATAGCGCGGGTAAAAGATGAGATTTAATTCAAGCTTGTATTAAATAACTGAAGAGCAAGCGTTATTAACAGTAACAGCTGTTCAGTCCTCACACACTCTCGTTCTCTTCTCAAATTTTCCTGCACACTGAGTCTGTTCCCTTCATTACAGCTCCAGGGGGAAGTAATATCACCAACAAGCAGTGAAATGGAAAACCAGGGAAAGCCAATGAATACAGAGTAATTATTATATTAAATTGAAATATAATAACATAACAGTTAAGCAGATTAATGTCAAAACTGTCACAGTAATTGTGTAACATAATCAATTTCACCTGTGTGTTAGATTTAGTACCCATTTAAATATACAGAATAATTAATAAATGTATTCAATATAAATAAACACAAAATGTATATAAGTAAAAATATAACATAAAAATCTAATGTATCATGGTTTCTACAAACATATTTAGCAGCACAGTTTTTAACACTGATTAGAAAAGGTTTCTTTCAAATCAGCATATCAGAATCATTTCTGAATCATTTCTGATCATGTGACACTGAGGAGATATCTTTTAATAATCAGTTAACCAACATATAGCATTTCTTTCATTCTTTCTTCCTTGCTTTCTTTCTTTCTTCATCAATAAATAAATATGCAGTAAATGGTTATAGTTGTTTTAGAGGGTCTGATAAAAACTTAATAACAATCAAACATACTAATTTTTTTCTTACGTTTAATATTTTTTCTTTAATATATTTTATTACTAACATACTTTAATATTAATAACATATTATAGATTATTTATTTCTATATTTTTGTGAAGGACAGAAAAATTTTATTATTAAACATAAACTCGTTCACAGTTTTATTTTGTCAGACATATTTAAACATATTTAAATGTGTTTGTGTTTTTGTAATGGTGACTAAACGTTTAAATTGAACATTAGTTCTATTATTTTTAAAATCTTGAAAGCAGTCACATCACTGACACCAATACTAATCGTATCGATAAAAATAAATACCTACAATTTAAAATATATATATATTAGTGGTGTCAAACGAGTAATCACAAGCGATTAATCACATCCAAAACAAAGGTTTTTGTTTACATAATATGTGTGTGTATAATGTGTATATTTATTATGTATATAGAAATACAAACATATGCATGTATATTTGTTAGGTTTTTTCTTACATTTAATATTTTTTCTTTTCCAACAACAGTTGTTTTACACTAGGTTGTTTTTTTTTCTGAAGGACTGTTCTGAAGGCAATTTTTCTGTAAATAGATAAATAACAGACTGTGTCTGGTGTCACTGGGCTGTATTTTGCAGTAAGTGACTCTTTCTGGGCTTCTCTCTCCACTGAGAGCACCGAGGGTGATTGATGTAGCGTGAGGAGACTGAGCACAGATCAGACACAGAGAGTATACAGACCACCTGATCTGAGCTCAGTGTTTTCTCGGTTTGTTGCCCGCCTGGCTGCCCTCCACACACTGTTCTCCCCTATCAACCAATCAGAGCTGGAGCTCAGCCAGCCCCCTGTGTGTGTGTGAGCAAAAATGCCCACGTCTGCACCGACCCTTCTGTTTTATGAAACTCTAATGTACGATATCTGGATTGAGTTTAAAAATCTAATTCAATTAAGCTGAAAAACACCCCACATCAACCCTGTAGCAACCTGGTCTGCTCTGTTTTTACAGGGACAAGGCCCCTGGGCAGCGGGAGTGTGACCAGTCCATCGACACCATCAACAAGAGCATCAGGGACATCGAGCAGGTGTCCCTCGCCGCCGTGGGTCAGAGTCTGCCCCGCAGAGATGACATCTCTCTGGAGGTAAACCAATAAAACACCTGTGTCTGTGTCAAACTGCCATCACTTTGTAGTAGCATTATTTTCATCAATGTTGCTATGGTACACTCTTACTTTCTATTAGGTCTACAATAGCTTGTATTGTGACAAGAAAGGGTTAAAAATCAATGGAGAACTAGGAGTGCTGCTTAAAAAAGATTAAAAACTAATCATCAGTGTACTCATTTACAAATTAAAATGTAAGTACGTCAATACACATGTACAGTCATGGCCAAAATTGTTGGCACCCCTGAAATTTTTCCTGAAAATCAAGTATTTCTCACAGAAAAGTATTGCATTAACACATGTTTTGCTATACACATGTTTATTCCCTTTTGGAACAAAACAATAAAAGGGAGGAAAAAAGCAAATTTGACATAATGTCACACAAAACTCCAAAAATGGGCTGGACAAAATTGTGGATAAATAAGATTGTTTCAAGCATGTGATGCTCCTTTGAACTCACCTGGGGCAAGTAACAGGTGTGGGCAATATACAAATCACACCTGAAAGCAGGTAAAAAGGAGAGAAGTTCATTTAGTCTTTGCATTGTGTGTCTGTGCGTGCCACACTAAGCATGGACAACAGAAAGTGGAGAAGAGAACTGTCTGAAATATATCATCAATCTCAAGGTTACAAGTCCACCTCCAGAAATCTAGATTTGCCTTTGTCCACAGTGCGCAACATTATCAAGAAGTTTGCAACCCATGGCACTGTAGCTAATCTCCCT
>JAUCMR010000062.1:12169246-12183433 GCA_032357425.1 Enteromius argenteus
TGTGTGCAAGGCATCATGAAATCTGAGGATTACCAAAGGATTTTGGGTCGCAGTGTAGGGCCCAGTGTCAGAAAGCTAGGTTTGCGTCCGAGATCTTGGGTCTTCCAGCAGGACAATGACCCCAAACATCCTTCAAAAAGCACCAAAAATGGATGGCAACAAAGCACTGGAGAGTTCTGAAGTGGCCTGCAGTGAATTCAGATCTAAATCCCATTGAACACTTGTGGAGAGATCTTAAAATTGTTGTTGGGAAAAGGCGCCCTTCCAATATGAGAGACCTGGAGCGGTTTGCAAAGGAAGAGTGGTCCAAAATTCCAGGTGAGAGGTGTAAGAAGCTAATTGATGGTTGTAGGAAGCGACTGATTTCAGCTATTTTTTCCAAAGGGTGTGCAATCAAATATTAAGTTAAGGGTGCCAATAATTTTGTCCAGCCCATGATGTGACAGTTTTGTGTGACATTATGTCAAACTTGTTTGTTTTTTTCTCCCTTTTTTTGTTTTGTTCCAATACACACAAAGGGAATAAACATGTGTATAGCAAAACGTGTTAATGCAATACCTTTCTGTGAGAAATTTTCTGGAAAAATTTCAGGGGTGCCAACAATTTTGGCCAAGACTGTACATCTATTTCATTTATAAATAGTTAATTTTGAAATAGAACATTTAAAATAGCATTTTATAAATGTATACACTGCTTTTCTATATCCATTTTCGACTTGATTTTAAGACAAAACACCCATAAAAAGTTGCATTTAATAATTTGTTATTCATGTATTATTTTTATTTATTTTACTACATTTTTAAACCATTAAATAAACTTTTTTTTTAAGTATTTATTTTGACATTTTTATAAGTAATTTCTTTCCTTTTTTAAATTAATGAATAAATCAGTTAGTGGCAACCCCAGTTCTCCAATATCAGAGATTTTTTATTGAAAAATATTTATTCTTATATCATATTAATACTTTGAGCTTTATTTTTATTTATTTAAAACAATATGTATATTTATTAGTTTGCATTATAGTGATTTTGTGCTTTTGTCATTTTTTTTATGTATGTAAAACTTTTTGTTTGTTTGTCTTTGTAACATTTTTAATTTAACAAAAACATTTTTCATTTTCAGTTCTTTTTTTAAACAATAACAGCCCTTAAGATTAATTCATTAATATGCACTTCTTAAGCATTAATAAACAGCCAATATACTAGTAGCATGCTGATAAGGAAACAGTGAAAATTGCTTCCTACACTAAAATGTTACCCCTTTAAGAATATATACTGTAAATAAGCTCTATTTTGACTGGCTAACCTCTATGTACTGCTCAATCTCAGTGTACCAAGTCATGGATAATAGGCATTGCTATGATGCTATGAATGTTAGCATTAGCGTCTGAGGTAATGCTAACGTTGCTCTGCTCCCATTAGGCTCTACAGGAGCAGCTGACGTCCGCCGTGCAGGAGATCGGCCACCTCATTGACCCCATCTCCACCGCAGCTCGAGGGGAAGCGGCTCAGCTCGGACACAAGGTAACAGAGACACTTTAAAGATGGAAGTGCAAATAATGTTGCCTTTGCAGCAAATCCATGCAATTCGGTTTTTTCAACAACCTCATCCTTCTCCGTACTTCCATATATTACCTCTTTTAAGTCACACGGTGCCACTCGAATAAACATCATTAATTGATCACTTTATGACATGTCTATAAATACCTTTGAAAAACTGGTTTTAATTAAACCCAGCTTTGTTTGTTGCAGCGTGATTGATGCCTCCTGTCTGTAGTGTTTGTCAGCTTGTCATTCGAATAAATAGCTGGAAAATATAGAAGCTGTATGAGTTCACTTTATATATCACTCTTGTCTGAAATATACACAGGAACTGTATGTTTGCATGCCAATAATTGTTTATTTTTTCCAGGTGACACAGTTAGCGAGTTACTTCGAGCCAGTGATTGTGGCGTCGGTGGGACTGGCGTCTAAACATGCCGACCACCAGCAGCAGATGAACATACTGGATCAAACCAAAACGCTGTTTGAATCTGCTCTACAGATGCTCTACGCTGCCAAAGAGGGCGGAGGAAACCCTAAGGTAGGACACATGGAAATAACAACACATGGGGCATTTTTATGTTCTGAAACCACCTGTAGGTTTGCAACTTGTAGCATCTGACGGCACATTCCCAGAGCTCCTGGTTAGAAAGAACAGACTTTTGTTATGTGTGTGTTGATGAAGGGGTGCTAATGGGTCTGTTGGCCATCTTTATCCCATCAGACACTTTATTTGGTTGTTCTTGTAGGCGACCCACACCCATGATGCCATAGCTGAAGCGGCCCAGTTGATGAAGGAGGCCGTTGATGACATCATGGTGACCTTAAACGAAGCGGCCAGTGAGGGCGGGATGGTGGGCGGCATGGTGGAGTCCATCGCTGAGTCCATTGGACGGGTTAGTGGCTCCATGTTGAAAAGTAGTGGATGACCGAAGTCTAATATCTATTGCTAATATCAGGAGATCAGCGGGCAAGGCCAAAAAGTCCATGTAATAATAATAATAATAATAATAATCCTAAACATTTTTTTTTTTTTTTTCACTGATCAGTACCAATAATTCCTATAAGAAGATGATGATGCTGCTGATGATGATGATTAAAATGTAAAATATGTGTACGAAGAACCCAAAAATACAACAAAAAAGTTTGACCAACACAGAAAATTATAATATATTATAGATTATTTATTTATATATTTCTGTGACAGACAAAAAATTAAGTCATTATTTACTCTCAAATTTCACCTGTGTTTGTATTTCATAACCACTTACTTATATATAATATTTCTATTGTTTTGTTTTTATCTTAAAAGCTGTAGTATTATTGACACCAATACTAATAATCTTAAAAATAAATACTTAAAATATATATAAATATACAGTAGTCAACATGTTTGTGTTTTTATACTGACTACTGAACTGTTTAATGAACATCTCTATAAAATATCTTTAGAAAACAAAATACTTTTATATATTTTATAGTAATTTATATGCATTTTATGCATATAGTAAAATATATACATATATATTACAGTAGTCAATAAATATGTGTGTGTGTATATGTATACATGAAAATTATAAAATTAAGTTAAGTTAAAATCTTTTTTTGGTAGAATGCAAAGAAGAATGTTGTAGAATCCTTTCTGATCACAGTCATCTCTAGCTGGCACTCGTATGTAAATGTGTCACAGATACTACAGCTGCCTCTGTATCTCATTATTAGACTGAATTGGCACAACATCTCCATTTATCAGCTCTGGATGCACGCAATCTTTCATTATGCTGTCATGACTCACGCTGGAAGACAATGGCAGCCTATTGAATATCTGCACTCTGATCATTTTCTGCGGGAATGATCGCTGCGCCATGTACATGCACCACACTAAGACAGTAATTTGTATTAGGACTGGGTCCAGCATTATATCACTGTGTTTTGGGTCTCTTTACTTCATAGATGGATGAAGGAACACCACCGGAGCCTGACGGCACTTTTGTAGATTACCAGACCACCATGGTGAAGTATTCAAAAGCCATCGCCATTACTGCACAGGAAATGGTAAGGACGCTCACTCGAAATGCTTCAACATCTTCTCAATTCTTCGCTGTATCACAGCTTATGCTTCTTTAATGTGACCCTAGATGACGAAGTCAGTGACATGTCCGGAGGAGCTGGGTGGACTGGCGTCTCAGGTGATGGTGGATTACAGCCAGCTGGCACAACAAGGCCGCCTGGCAGCTGCCACTGCTGAGCCAGAGGAGGTGAGGATCAGTGCAGTGTTTCTCTACCCCCACCGGAGCAGTGATCTGAGAAACACACATTTACAGACATGCAGATGGCCTCAGATAAACTCCAGAATTAAAGGGGTCATATGATGTTGCTAAAAAGAACATTACTTTGTGTATTTTGTGTAATGCAATATTTATGTGGTTTTAAGTTTTAAAAAAACACATTATTTTCCACATACTGTACAATATTATTTCTCCTCTAAGCCCCGCCTTCCTGAAACGAGTGGTTTTGCACACAACTCATCGTTCTAAAAAAGCGCGGTGTGCTCTGTTTCGCCAGCTATCCAGTGCACTGTGATGCACTGTGTGACCTCAAGCATTTTGCTGGAATGTTACGCAACTTACCATAATGTGAGGCCGTGTCCCAGCGCTGTGACACAAAAACAATAAAACATATTACGAAAGAGGCTTTTGTTGCATCCAGTAGGGGCATAATTACTGATTATCATGACATAGTACCGTCTTTTTACGTGTTACGTTCCATTGCGCTTCGCAAACATAACACCATGTCTGCATTTGTGATCGGAGAAACGACAAACAACAAGCACTACTCTACACTGCCCAAACTCACATTTGAATAGTAAGTAGCAGGTTCTTTTAATAAGAAAACATAACTTGTCAGAAGCACCAGACTGTCCTTGCAGAGTTAGAGTTGCTCCACTTTATAGTCTCTGTGCACAGCCAGCATAGACTACTCTCCAGGTTTTAGGAATCAGTCCTCCGTAAATGTGCTGAACACACTCTAATATTTGAGTTAAAATGTTATGAAACAGTGAAACAGGAAAAATTGTATATTTATTCATTAAATATATTTTTATATAATGTAAATTATATGAATACAAATATAAGCATGCAAATGTTTTCAAAATATACACTGTGTGTGTGTGTATTTATATTTAAATGATAAATATACACAGTACACACATATATAGAAAAAACTTTCAAACCGTCTTATTGACACTTTGTGCATTATATACCAATCATCTGAAATCATTCGATAGATTTGTGAGAGAAATGGATAAATTCACTGAATGTTATTCACTGTAAACATTATTATTCACTCTCACATCTCATCTGCAATAGTGTGTCATAAGCACTTAAATCTAACAACAATAAACTCATTCACACCTTCTTATTTAGTGATTTGGAGCAAACCCATGCAGCTTGGTCAGTGTCATATAGCAAACCCTATACAGTACTTCCATTTTGCATGGTGTTAAACCTGTGAATAAAGGTACGAACACCAGCCGACACATTTCACACCTTTGCTCTCTACACATTTGAAAAAAGGAAGCCGACACGTGGACGTGGTTGTCACCAGCTCTCTTCACTAGCATTTTTACATAAGCGGCCGTTACCATTACCATAGCAACCGTGCACCCCCACAAGCCTTAAAAGCCCGTTGTGATATTCATAATGAAGAGCCGCCCACCCATGGATCTGTGTGTCAGGTAATGAACATACAGTGCTGTCGGGCCCCCTCAAAGGCCGTCACAATCACTTCTTAATTATTGGATAGAGCTTTGTTGAACAGAGGCAGTGGCTTTTAGAGCAGTCGCAGAGCACGAATGCATTCAGATTTAGACCCAGATTCCAGCGGACTTGGATACCAACTCTTTCTTAGACTTGAAATCATGGCTGTATTTCCAGGTGGGATCTCAGATCAAGACTCGGGTGCAGGAGTTGGGTCATGGCTGCATCTATCTGGTCCAGAAAGCCGGAGCCCTGCAGATGAGCCCGACGGACAGTTTCACCAAGAGAGAGTTGATCGAGTACGCCCGCGCTGTCACAGAGAAGGTAGGCTCGCTCAGGATTGTGGGAGGCCATTTCTTCTGTGTAGTTTGCTGCCTTACTTTGTTTAGTTTGTATTAACTTTTTATCATAGTATGAGACAATTATTTTGTTTTGAAAGCCTCTTCTGACTACACTTTTAAAATTCTACTGGTTTATTGAGAGGTATGTTGCTCTTACTAAGGCTCATATTTACATTGTAAGCAAAAAATGGTTGGGGGGGGGGTGGGTGATGCCACCCACAGTACCTAGGAAATAACATAGCAACACTCTGTCAACCACCTACAACACTCTAGCAACACTTTGACAACCACCAAAAAATAGCATAGCAACACCCTCTTGATTAATTACGACACCTTAGTAATCGCATAGCTACCACCTGCAATAACATAGCAATATAACAGCTAAACAACCAACTAAACTTGCTACATGATATCAACATATCAATCATATAACAACAGCCATATATCCACCAGCAACACTGTAGAAACTGCATAGCGACGCCCTGCTCACACTCAGACAGGCACAATGAGAGTCGTCTGCTTATTTTCAGCCTGCTTTATGTTCCAGCTGTTTTTCTACTATTGCTGGAATGAATGCCTGGTAGCCAAGGTTGAGACTGTATACAGTAGATGACATTCGTCAGTGTGTCATATTGTCTTTGATTACATCTCAGTAGCTGGAGTCGGTCTGTCCCGCTGTGGCAGTGCTGTGACCCCTTGCTGCTTTAAATGAGCTCTGTTAAATGTGTCCACGTCCCCCACTGGCCCCGTTCAGTTCAAACTTCAGCTCTGCCTGCAGTCATTTCTGTATTAAACGTGAATAGGGATGGTTGCATTTGAATGCTTCCCTTATGGCCTTTCACGTCTGCTCATGACAATCATTCTCTATATCTCTCTGCCTCTCTCTCTCTCTCTCTCTCTGTCTCTCTGTTTTTTAAAGTGTTCGTGTAATAGACTTGTCCATCCTTTTTAAGTAGCTTGTCAAAGTCCATCACTCAGTCTTTGTCTTTCTCTGATGTTGGTGATGGTAGAAGCAGTTATGTTAATACAAATCTAGGAACTGTTTGTTTTGTGTTTATTGTTGCTTGATAGAATATTATATTATATTATATCAGTGAAGATTATTATGTGTTTTTGTCATTAAGTTTTGTTTTTTTTTTTCAAAATTATTTAATTATGTTAAACAAACATAATTAAAATAATGTTTCCTTCTTTTTACATTATTTTAAACAATTTAAATAATTTATTTGGAAATACAGGTTGCATTGTATTATAATTATAAATATGTTTAAAATTATATTTAATATAATTACATATTTTTAGGATTATGGTATTATTTGTATTATATTTTTAACAAATAACAATAATATTAATGTATGTATGGATGTATTTACTTAAACTGTAGATTATGTAATTATAATATATTATATATTTCTAATTAAACTATTTAAATTATGCAATTATAGTATATATTAAAACATATTGTGCAACTTTTTGCTTATTTATATAATTAAACTAATTTATTTCAATAACGTAATTATAATATATTGACTTTCAAAACTATTACTATTTATAAATGTATGTATTTCTAATAAAACTGTTTCAATTATATAATTAATGTAATACAAAAAGCGTTTTTTCAATTATAATTGTCAATAATATTATAAAAATCTATATTTGTATAATATTTATAATCTATTTATATAATGTAAATATTGTTACCTATATAATCAGTTTATTTAAATTATGTAATTACATTAAACAACTTTTTTAAACGATTTATTTCTAATCATAATACAACATATTGTGAATAAACTGTCATTTAAATTTAAACACATGAAAGTCATTGAATAAAATGAATTGTATATTCATTTTATTATTAACACCCTAGAAAAGTGCTACAGGCTTGGAAAACTGTCCCGGCTCTGCCTATGGAGTTTATAATGAAGTGTGATTCACTCTCTCCTGCAGGTGTCCATGGTGTTGTCAGCCCTGCAGGCTGGTAATAAAGGAACTCAGGCCTGCATAACTGCAGCCAGTTCTGTCTCCGGCATCATTGCTGATCTGGACACAACCATCATGTTCGCTTCTGCCGGCACACTCAATGCAGAGAACGAAGAGTCTTTCGCAGACCACAGGTGAGACCTAATAGAACATAACCGTTTCAGCATTATATACATAAGGTTTGTTTTATTGATGTCGGCATAATCTTGGTTGTTTTTTGTTTCTGCACACTTCAGAGAGAACATACTGAAAACCGCTAAAGCTTTGGTTGAGGACACCAAGCTGCTTGTGTCTGGTGCTGCATCGAGCCAGGACAAACTAGCCCAGGCGGCCCAGTCCTCTGCCAAGACCATCACACAGCTCACTGACGTGGTCAAACTGGGTGCTGCGAGCATGGGCTCAGAGGACCCTGAGACACAGGTGCGTGTTTCACTGCTATAATCTGTTATAAGATTTTCACAACACAAAAATTTCAGACATTACCCAATGCCCAGTGTGTTCTAATTCTGTCTGCTCCTGTCTTTTTATCCTGAGCTATATTTATCTTTTTTCACACCCTGACTGGGTGTAATGAGAATATCATTAGCTCTCCTCTCAAATATCTAGACGTTTCGGTGCAGACACTCTCTGACTCATTCTAACAGCCAGTGGCATGTTTTAGGACACATCTCTGGTCAAAATCTAAATTACTGGTAGAGGATTAATAAATCATAATGTATTGTATGGTATTATAAAGGTGGTTCCGATAAAGAACAGCACCCCTGAAGGAGTGCAATGCATTATCGGAGTGGATAAAGCCAGTGGCATATCATGACTAAAGGTGGTTGTGATAAAGTCTTCTCTCTATCTCTTTCAGGTTGTACTGATAAATGCAGTCAGAGACGTCGCTAAAGCTTTGGCTGAGCTGATTAGTGCCACTAAATGTGCCGCGGGCAAGGCAGCAGACGATCCATCCATGTATCAACTGAAAAGTGCCGCCAAGGTATGTTTGGTTGAAGAATGTTGTGTGTGTGTGTCTGTATGTTCCTGTTTATAAGAAAGACATTATATGTCTTAGTGAGGATCATATCTTATTCTGATGACTATCACTGTGTTTGTATGTGTGTACGCCTGTCTAACAGCTGGCCCTGTCTCTCATTTTCTTGGCTGAGTGCTGTCTTCGCTGTCATCTTGGTGTGTGGCCATAAATCAAACCCTATCTTACAGTGATCATAGACTCATAGATCATAGACTCATAGACTTGTGAGTGACTCAATGGCCACGCAGCAGGATACAGGACCAAACTGCATGTGTGTATACAGCATATGGACTGCTTCCTTCCCTTTATCTCTTCCTGTCTTCTCCGTATTAATTTTGTAAAACTAATTAAAAGAAAATTAAAACAGAGTTATTCTGTGGATCAGTACACATGGTTTATTATGTGAAGTGAATAGAACTATCTCCAGGCTTGTTTTAACAAAATTTGATGTGTACCACACATATTTTCATCCATTCTCTAATCCCTTAATCATTCACCTGGTGTGTTTAAACTTCTGGGATTAACTTCCACATACATGCAACATGATATGTTTTATTTAGCATACTTAAATAATAAGGTGTTATGCAGTTGTGACCTTGACTGAAAGAATTTTTTACATTCCTTCAACATATGGTGACTTCAGATCCTCTGGGATTTAGCTTGAGACGTTGTATGCGCTTGTTTCTGCAGTGTGTGTGGAAAGTAGTGGTGGCGTCCCTCAGGGCTTTGTCTTAGGCTCTCTTTTTTTTCTTTTTTTTTTCTCCTTTTGTGTTTAAACCTTTGCCTAAAGCAAGATTTATAATCCATTACAGACCTCAGCTGTGGTCCATTAAAAGGTCCCGTTTGATCACCTGACTAGATTCTGATGTTTTGATATATGATTTAGATTTGAATTCTTTACCTTAAAAAAACATAATCTGGTTGACCTTGTCTGATATCTCACTGAGCTGTTCTATACAGCTGTTCTCATAGCATTGCATCTGACCTTATTTCAGTATCTCAGGTGAAAAACTGGCCACAAAACTGTTGACATTCTCTAGTTGAGCTCACTTAAGATGTGATAATAAAGCGGAAAAAAAGAGTTCCAAACCAGTCCAAGACATTGACTTCCCTTTTTTTTTACAGGTGATGGTGACAAACGTGACCTCTCTGCTGAAAACTGTGAAAGCGGTGGAAGATGAGGCCACTCGCGGGACGAGGGCTCTTGAAGCCACTATTGAGTGCATCAAACAGGAACTCACTGTACGGAACATTCTTTGTGTGATATTCCAAGAGATAATGTGCTTTCCACGCTTAAAGAGCAGTTCTTCGAAAGGGAACATACAATAATTTTTTCGCCCTCAAACCTGTATGACTTTCTTCTGTGGAACACAATAGAGGATATTTTAAAGTCAATGGTATCTAAACAACATTGTATGAACAAAACAAAACACTGAGACATTTTTCAAATTACCATCTTCTATTCTTTTAAGCACTTGGGAATAGTTAGTACATGTCATGCTCATTTTGATACTAATTAAGATGCTAATACAATCAACTTGTATTACAATCTGGCTGTGAATTAGTACCAATTAGGTCCAGCCTAATTAATTTTATCCCAGACAGAGGTAAAAACCTATCCATCTGTGATATGAACTGGTAATACAGAGTAATACACCATGCGGGCGTTTGCCTGTTCTCCACCTGCTCCTCGTTCTCCTTCTCCCATGGGCTCCCTATTTCACTTATCAGAGGCAGTGTGACAGATTGAGATAGTGGTACAGGAAGGCAAGAGATTTATCTTTCGGTTTAATGCTCCTTTTATCAGATGCCCATCAGGACTTTCGGCAATCCTGATGGCATTACTGTATTAGTGCGCAGAAAATCGTCCGTGGTCATGTGACCGACTCTAAAAATGTATTATTGACTTGGTTATTTCTGTAATGCATGAAATATTTCTTAATTTCCCTGGCTGTTGCATCATTTGCTTTCCAGGTTTTCCAGTCCAAGGACGTTCCGGAGAAATCTACCACCCCGGAAGAGTTCATCCGCATGACCAAGGGCATCACCGTTGCGACGGCCAAAGCAGTGGCAGCAGGCAACTCTGCTCAGCAGGAGGACGTGATATCCACTGCCAACCTGAGCCGCAAAGCCATCTCTGACATGCTGACCACCTGCAAGGTGCTTATCCACCATCACACAGACATATGCCCACTCACACAAACCCAATCCCGCAGTATGCTGACCAACTGTAAGGTTGAAATCCACAAATACTTGAATACCAAAAAATGTGTTTATATACACTCTTCACGTGTGATGAATGCGTTTGCTTAGTTCTCAGTGTCCTTTAGAACTAACCTACTTTTGACTCCTAAATTTCGCCCTCTAGTGTCATCTTGATGTAATGCAGTTTCTTCAAATAAATCTTTTTCCCCTAAAATCACAAAAATCGGCAGATTCCATCTGGACCTAATCGTCACGTACCATAAATTTGTGTTTGTGTCTTGCAGCAAGCCGCGTTCCACCCAGAAGTGGGCGAGGATGTGAGGAATAAAGCTCTGCTCTATGGCATCGAGTGCACCACCGGATACGTCGACTTGCTCGAACACGTCCTGCTCGTGAGTGGGCGCGCCGACAGCTTTTACAGGATGTGTTTGTGCTTGGGTTTCTGTGATTAACCTCGTGTGTTTACTCCACACAGGTCCTGCAGAAGCCCACGGCCGAACAGAAACAACAGTTGGCCGTGCTGTCCAAGAAAGTGGCGGGCTCAGTCACAGAGCTCATCCAGACTGCTGAAGCCATGAAAGGTGAGCACACACAAATGGAAAGTCACGTAAGGAAAGTTCTGAGTTTTTTGGTCTCAAAATATTTGTCTTTATTGAATTTTGATGGAGCAACACAATTAGTGTGCAAAGAAAAGTTTAAAAATTCGATTACAATTATTTATTAAATAAAAAGCCAAACACTTATAATAAAGGGGTAGCTCACCCAAATATTTTTTTAAAATTTCCTCAAGATTTTCCCAAGATGTAAGAGTTTTTTTTTCTGAGAAATTATGAAATTTGGAGAACATTACGAAACTTGTTCACCAAAGGATCCTCTGCAGTAAATCGGTGCCGTCAGCTGATAAAAACATCATAGTAATCATAAAAAGTAATCATCGTGTCTACAATAAATCCATCAATAATCCTCTATCCGTAATATTGTGGGAAATATGCACCATTTCCAAGTAAACAATTACCCAAACAGTTTTAAAAAAAATATCTTGATGGATTTTGATGTGAGAGGGCAATAAGGGATGGACCTTTTGACTGGAGGAAACATTATTATGGATTATGGATATGTATTTTGTCCAGAAGCAATAGTTTAAATGCCTTAATATCTGGTTTGTTCAATCCAATTAAGAAATAAACTCATCTACGTTTTGGATGACCCAAGAGTAGGTCGTTGTTTTTTTTTTGTGAATTTTCGTTTATTTACATTATTATTATCCAGAAAAAACAATGTTGCCATTATTTAAATATTTATTCAAATTTATAAAATCCAGTTATAATGAAAAAGAAAATCAAACACATTTCATTCAATTTCACCAATGACCAATGGGTTTTCTGCAAGCATGGATCTCTTTTGGGCCTGGTAATGGTATATGAGTTTGAGAGACAGTGAGGAAAATCACAGGTCAATTGAGCTGAATTTGTGCAGGTTTAATAGAGCCATTGGGCTGATGGTGCTCTCTTGCTCTTTTCTATAACACTACTTTGTTGTTTTTTCTTTTCTGCCACAGATGGAGGTGAGTATGATTACACAGTGTTGTTTTTCTCCAGTATCAGGCCACACACATACAGACAGACTTGAGTAACTGACCAGCATGGACACACACACTCATACAATGAGTTAGAGTGTGAGAGAAAAGAGAAGAAGGGATAGAATTGAATTCCCTCAGGTTTAACATAATCCTCAAACACGTTCTCACCATCTGTTTTCGCAAGCTGTTTGAACAAAACAGACGTCTTTTAGTGCCTCTTGAACGTCGGTAAAGGAGAATGTACTGCAAAGCACATTTGCTTTATAAATGGTTATTAACGTTAAAGATGTGTACGTTCATCTAAGCAATTAATTAATGATTGTGACTGTAATAACCTGCCAGTCAGCACTTAGAATGCTGTTTATTTTAAAATTATAGTTTAAGGTTTGACATCCATTCGTTATCAAAGAGAACTTATATTTGGCACAAAAATGTGGCTTTTTTTCCAAACTTTTTTCTTTTATATTTCCTTTAAAATATATATACAGTTTCTGTAGAGTATTAACATCTACATAGTAGCAATGGTGTTTGATGGAAAGTTCTTATGGTCATTTTTCTGAGTCTTGTGGTGGAATATGATTTTCTCTATAACAGGAGGTTATTGGTTTGAATCCCTGTTGCATGCTTTTTTCTTTATTTTTTTACTTAAAATTTATTTTGTCATGTCATACCATGTGTTTACTCTTTCCATGTGCATGTGTTATGTCTGTAATGTAAGTGATTTTAAAAATGAGGGTCATGTTGACTTAGTTTGCTTATCCTCTCAGGTTCAGAATGGGTGGATCCAGAAGACCCCACAGTGATAGCGGAGACAGAGCTCCTGGGTGCTGCTGCGTCCATCGAGGCTGCGGCCAAGAAACTGGAGCAGCTGAAGCCCAGAGCCAAACCAAAGGTATCCTTCCATCCATCCATCCATCAGTTTTCTGAATCCAAACACACACACACACACACACACACACACTGCAGGGATCAGCCTGCCAACACTGCTATGTCAGAGCAGTTCCACCAAAGGCTTCGGGGTCGTTTCATTACTGTTTTGTATTCGAGGGGGAGGGAGGTGATGTTATTTTTGTAATTTTAGGACTTCAAGAATTCAGGATGTGGGGTTTTTGTATTTTCATGGTGTCTGGGACATTTGCGTACATCTGTGTAGCTTTGTCTTTGTTTTTGTGGTTCTATTGGTTTTCCATCTTGTACGTTAGCAATTTGAGATTTAAGTCTGGTGAGCATTGAACTTAAAATGATCGTCTTGCTTTCGGGTTGTTGCTGTTTTGTGATGTCTTGCATCTCAAGTATTCGGTATCATGAAGTTTCGTTTTAGAGCGTGCTGAACTTTTAGTCAGTCAATCTGAAACTCATCTTCAAGAAGGTCAGCACTTTTTAGAAATGATTTTCCCTGAAGCGCTTTTATTGTTTCATCCATCTGTATTATAGCTCAGCTGTCAGTGATGCTTTTCACCTAAAAAAAAAATTCATCCACATTTTGCCGCTCAGAGCTGATACTGTTTCCCCCCTTGAGTGTATCAGTGACTCACATTTACTGCCACAGACCGAACACTGAACAGAGACAACATCTGTCTATCTATCTATCTATCTATCTGTCTGTCTGTCTATTTCTCTGTCTGTCTTTCTATTTCCGTCTGTCTTTCTATTTCTTTCTGTCTGTCTGTCTGTCTGTCTGTCTTTCTATTTCTCTGTCTTTCTTTCTATTTCTGTCTGTCTGTCTGTCTGTCTATTTCTCTGTCTGTCTTTCTATTTCTGT